>JAJMBA010000100.1:0-15476 GCA_030565205.1 Williopsis galapagoensis
CATTTCCCACTGGAGGCTGAACTGCCCCTCTTCCGTCTTAGTCTGTTATTCTTGTCATGCTCTCCATATTTTGCGGGCACCGTGGGCCAGGCCTGGCCCACCCCCAACGGGGGCGAGGTACCAAGGCTCAAACTACCAATACTACTACCAACTAGGATAATCATGATGGCATTAAAGTAATTATATCAAACTAGAGTTTTTTCCACTTCTTTCAAAAAATAATCCCTAACAGTATCATCGACAGCGACATCCTTCGGTTTTTCACCATCTTCAGTCTCCGCCTCGAAATCAGCACCAGCCCTAACCAACTCCACCGCAATATCCCCAAACCCTTCGGCCAAAGCATGATGCAATGGTGTCCAGCCCGATGAGTCCTTACTGTTCAATGGCGAGTTCTTCGAGATGAAAAACTTGACGAGTGCAATGGACCCATTTGACGCAGCACGATGGATTGGTAATTGGGATCGTTTGTCCTTGATCCGTATGCTTGCGCCGTGGGTCTGTACTAGTGATTGGACGAGATCGGAGTGTTTCTTCGACGTGGCGAGGTGTATTGGCGTGAGTCCAGTGGACGTTTGTAAATTCACGTCTGGTTTGGGGTCATGTTGGAGTAATAGATCGATGATCTCTTGATTGCCGATGGAGGCAGCGATGTGTAGTGGTGTCCAGCCCGAATCATCGGTGAAGTCATCGATATCGAACCCTTTCGAGGATTGTGTGTATTGGGATGGGTTTAGCAGGATTGACACGGATTCAGGGTTCGATGAAGAGACGGCCCAATGGAGAGCGATACGACCATCCGCATCCTTCTTGAGAAGGAGGGTTGGGTCTTCTTTTAGGATGGATTGGAGTAAGAGTGGTTGGTTGTTGATTGCAGCGTTGTGGAGTGGGGTTGTCATGATATGGGCCAAATGAGAGGGTTTTCTGAGTGAAGGTTGACAGTGCTCTTAAAACCAAAACTATTGCTGGTGAGCAATGAATAATAGGGTAGTAGTAAGAAACGTATAAATAAAAATCCCCCACACGGATCTCGGCCGGAACTCACGACTGGATTTCTTGTATCACGTGCTCTCTCTCTCCCCAGGCCGGAAGTGGAATTCGCCACCGATTTTGCGAATTATCACCATGGTTCAACTGGAAGGAACGAGGGTCTCACACAGAAACAACACCCATCCATTGCACACCCGTACACAATGAACAACAACAACGACTGGCAGAAGTTTGCCCGCGACATCCAGAGCAGGGCTCGCAAGGTGCAATACAAGGCTCCAAGGGGAACCCCGGGTCCAGCGGGGCTCTTCACGGGTATCGGTGGCCTCCTCCTCCTCGGTGGTGGTGCTGCCTTGTTGAACTCCTCGCTTTTCAACGTTGACGGTGGTCATCGTGCCATTCTATATTCCAGACTCGGAGGTGTCCAGAGCGAGATCTATGCTGAGGGTACACATTTCGCTATTCCATGGTTGCAAACCCCAATCATCTACGACGTGCGTGCTAAACCACGCAACGTTGCTTCATTGACCGGTACGAAGGATTTACAGATGGTCAACATCACCTGTCGTGTCTTGTCCCGTCCAGAGATTGCCGCTTTGCCAAACATCTACAGAACATTGGGTGTTGATTACGATGAACGTGTTTTGCCATCCATCGTCAATGAGGTTTTGAAGTCTGTTGTTGCCCAATTCAACGCATCACAGTTGATCACCCAGAGAGAACGTGTTTCCAAACTCATCAGGGAAAACCTCGTGAGACGTGCCTCCAAGTTCAACATCTCCTTGGATGATGTCTCCATCACATACATGACTTTCTCCCCAGAATTCACAATGGCCGTCGAAGCCAAGCAGATCGCACAACAAGAGGCACAGAGAGCCGCTTTCATTGTGGACAAGGCAAGACAGGAGAAACAAGGTACGATCGTCAAGGCGCAAGGTGAGGCCAAATCCGCTGAATTGATCGGTGAGGCCATCAAGAAGTCTAAGGATTATGTCGAGTTGAAGAGATTGGATACCGCTAGAGAGATTGCTCAAATCTTGAGTACTTCTCCAAACAGAATCATTTTGGATAACGAGGCATTGTTGTTGAACACCGTCTCTGATGCTCGTACTAAGAAATGATTCAATCACCTTTATGAAAAATATTTATAACTCTCTCTCTTGCACATAATAAATAAAACTTACTTGTATTGAATGAGTTGTAAAGCCAAAATGTGTAATATATTCATTGGCAATGCATGTGAAACGGAATCTATATATAAACATTCCATCAGGGTATAATAATCATCCAAAGAGAATATATGGAATCATTCACTTCATTGAAAGGTCACCAAAGTTCAACTCCTTCTTAGCATTACCAGCAGCCATGAACCTATTCTTATGGCTTTGTAACTTTTGTGAACAGGGGGACATCATCTGATCAGTTGGTGAAGCGAATGCATTCTTTGGTTGGTCTGATTGTAGTGGTAATTGGTTTTGCTTGTTCAGCGTACTGCGTTGGAGGAAGAGTCTCTGCTGGAGAGTGGTTTGTTTTGGTCTGTCCATTTTTATTAAGAAGTCTCTGATCCGTGGAGTAGTGTGGGTGTGTTGGGCAAAGGAAAAGAAGCAGAAGTGACAATTGTCCCGTGCAATCTAAATGAGCTCTGTTTACCTTTTCCCGCTTTGGGCACTGGCCGTCTGCCTTTTCCCCCGCGGGCGCAGCGATGAAATTCCAACTTTTTGGCGCATTGGCGGATCACCACACCTCAACAAGTCGCCATCACCCTTGCTCCATCCCCCATCTCCCGCTCTTCCACCACGGCGCTTGACTTATACCATGGGTTTCAAAGAGGGAATCAACAAGCTCATCTACGCCTTCTCCACGGAGGACCGCTATGCAGACTACGACAACCACCACACGCGTACCCAAAATGAGCAACGTCTTAACGGCTCAACCTCCAACAGCGGCATCCAACTGAATGACGCGTCCGGGTTCGTCGATGAGGAAAACACCAACGTCAATTCCAACGAGGGACTTTCCGAAGCTATCCTGGCCTGGAGAATTATTGAGACCTGGACCTCAGAGAACCATGTTGATTTAAACGCGACCCTTTCCGATCCATGTACCAGAGCAGATCTCGATGTTGCCGAGCGTGATTTGGGCGTCAAATTTCCACCAAGTGTAAGGGCTTCCCTTAGATTGCACGATGGACAAGAAGATCTCGATTCTATCACCGGGTCCGGTGGCTTGTTTTATGGATTGCCATTAATGTCTCTTGATGAAATTGTACACATGACCAAGACATGGAGAGTTGTCGCCGAACGTATTGCGTTAGATGAAGAGGTTAAGAAGAACCGTGAGGCTAGAGAGAGATTCATCTCACCAACTGGATCCACTGCCGATCTCAATTTGAAACAGAATAACCAATCAGTTGCATCATTGCATGAACATACCCCTGGTTATGGTAAGATTGACGTGAGTGATGACGGAACCGGTAACGAGAACATCGATCCAGACTTAGAGAGAAAGATCTCTTCATCCCAATCAAGCAAATTCAAACAAAATATTCCCAAACAGAGATCATTCCCACCAGGTTACATCCAAACGGTATATGCGCAAGATAAATGGATCCCATTGGTGACCGATCTTTCAGGAAATCACATTGGTGTTGATATGGCACCCGGTCCAAAGGGAAAAGTTGGTCAAGTCATCCTGTTTGGAAGAGATTTCGATACAAAGTTCCTCTTGGCAGATCATTGGGGTGATTTCCTCTTGAATTTCGCAAAGGATTTGGAAGATGGTAACTACGATCTTGACGAACCAGAAGAAGATGTCTTTGGTGGTGAAGGTGAATTGATCTTTATGGACAAGCGTACAATGAGACGTTTACCATACCTTAGAATATTGACTGATCGTTCATATGCCAAATACAAAACTCTCCTCCCACCATCAAGGGGTACGAAAAACTCATCAACAGTGTCGTTAGCTTCCTCTGTCAGTGAACCGCAACATGTTCAACAGGTGAAACCATTACCAAAGGAGAGAATCATATCGGAGGATATAACTATAACTTCCAAGCAGAAGGATGTCAAGCCAACCGATACCAAAACCTCGGCTGACACTTCAGTCATTGATGAAGTTGACGATGAGAACGAAGTTGATCAATTGGAGAAGGATTTGGCTTCAGAGAATGTCGATTTGAAGGGAGAGGTCGAATTGACCGATTCTAAGGACGTTAAGGAAACCACTGAAGATGATCTTAAGGAAGATTTTAAGGAAGTGGCTATTTAAATAAACATGTAAATTTTAAATTTGTGATTTTTTGACCTTTTTTTGTTTTTTTTTTTAAAAAAGATTTGATGATTTTTTAATTTAATGATTTCTTCAAACAATATTTCTTTTAAGAAAAAAAAAAGCTTGGGTCCTGAGTATTATATTTTCAAGAAATATTGCAACAATATTCTACAGATTCTGTTAATTATGAACGAATGGTCATTATATTATTAATCGATATTAATCGATATGTCTTAATCACCCTTAGGTGATTTTTCTATTCCCCGAGCCTCCTAGTGGACCCTTTGGGTATTCTAAAGTGAATGGTATTGTCTCAGTATGTACACTTGAACGGTCGTCATTCACTGACTCAGTTTCTTCATCTATAGAGCTCTTTATTGGAGCTTCAACATGGTCATCAATGTCACTGTGTGTTTGTTCAGCGTTTCCAAAATCAGACCTCGAAGTCGCAGAAGGAGACCAATATGGATCTGTCACATGGTATCTGGATGTGGAAGTGCTCCCTCTTGGTGTTGGTAAGCTGCTTTCGACAAAGTCGAAATGGTGATTAGGTGCAAGATGATCATCATCGAATGGTGATCCCAAACCTCCATCGTTGTTATCTTTGTGGAAATTGAATCTTGAAGGTTCCCATCTATCGGTCATTTTTAAGAATCTCAAACGTAATGGAATCATTTTCAAAGTCTCCAAGGCCTTTCGATTCTCAATCCTTTCTTGAAGTTTTCTCGTCACAACAAGTCTATCGAGGAATTCCATAAGTGGTAAACAATTGTTATCATCAAATCTTGTGTACATTGGTAACATCAGTATGATTCTTTGAAATGACACACCTGATTCATCATATCTCTCCATATTGAATTTTGCTTCCTCTAAGAACAACTCATATAATTTCATTCTATGTCTCGCTTTCTCAACGTCAAACTGACGGAAATGATCCATCAATCCTCTAGCATCGATAGTGACATCGTAAGGTCCAGCCCCAGAATGTAGTTGTCTCATGAAGTTATCCCGAATCCAAGAAATGGTCCATCTGCCTTCAAAAACTTTGAAGGAAAAGTAGCCCTCCAATGATCTTAAAAATTTTGGTAATTGATCAAAAGCGATGAATCCTTCACCAAGTGGATCATATCTCAACCAAATACTCTTGAAATGACGAATCTCTTCACGTGTGAGTGGAACTGATCCAACCTTGTCTGTGAAAACATAACTGAAGTTCTCGAAAATCAATGAGATGAACATATTGACAAAGATGTACATCGAAATCAAGTTCCAAGTCACGAAGAAAATGTATGCGTACTCAGTAGAGCCACAATCGTCGTAGCTACCATCATCACTCTTCACACAGAATGGAGAATCCACCATGAAGTCTCGCATGGTGTAATTCCAAGCTTCACCAAAACTGTTTCTGAAAAGTAGAATCAGAGCCTTAGGAACCGTTCTCATGTTCATATTCCCCGTCGTGTTTGGACCCAATCTTGTGAGACCGAAGAATTGGTTCATTGCAATGGCATACACCAAAAACAAAATTCCCCAAGTGAACATCAACGACAACAATGACGGAATACTGGCTGAAGCAACTTTCAAAAGATGGCTCAATCTGTTACTGATATGAATTAAGACAGTGAAAACACCAACCAAAAACAGCTTGTTAATGTTTGCGAAGACAGTGTTTCTTGAAACGAAAAATGAAGCAAAAGATGTACAGAAGGCACCCAACATCACAAACATCTCATAACTATTCCATCTCACAGAGAAAAATTTCTTTGGTCCCAGAGCCACAAGTTTCATAATATCTTGCATCAAAAACAACGATGATGAACTAATGAAAACTGCATATCGAAAGTTATCCAGCGACTCAATGGATGGATACTTTTCCAGAAGAACAGCGAGAATATGAATCCATAGAACAATTTGCATGAAACCAGTGATTGATTGAGGTCTTTCAATGACTTTCTCGTAACAGAACCGACGAATCTCGGACAGTTCTGATTTCTGGGGCCTATGTCTTGGTCTTGCTTGTAACAAAAGTTTCTGGACTTCATTCCATGCAGTTTGTTGAAGCGTCAGAAATGCACTTCCCGTCAGTTTTGCATAATTCGCAATGATGACCGAAACAAACAGAGTCAAACAGAAAACGATACCAATGAAAATGAAGAGGGAAACAAACAGGGCATTTTCAGGAGAAGCATAGGTTCGAGGAGCAGAGCCAACCCCTGTAGAGTTGACCAGATTTGATAACAAATCTACCCATCCTTCAAGTGATAAAATCTCATAAAGTGTCATCAATGAGGTTGAGAAATCATCAAAATGAAGTTCTGGGGCAACATATGCTTTGGGGGCCAATATTTCCCAGTTGAAAGCCTCTGCAACATATTCACTGGCACAACTATCAAGCCCACCTCCATCATTACATGAACTGAGGCGACCTGAAAACAATGTCAAACCCCAGGCTGCGAACGGAAGAACCAACATGAAAGCCAATAGTGCTGCACCCAAAATCTTTCCAAATCCGGCAATCATTACCTTATGGAAGATGTCTTTGGAATTAGCACTGATACTGAGAAATCTTAGGGCTCTCAAAGCTTTCAAGCCACCAACAACAATAGCCAGATTGTGATCATTTCTCATTGTTGCAATGATATTGATCCAAATAGAGATCAAGACAATGAAATCGACCCAATTCCAAGAGTTCAGGAGGTAACCATTAGGTGTAAAAATCAAACCATCGGCCACCACCTTGATCAGAAATTCAATGAGGAAAAGAATTCCGAAAGTAAGTTCAATGTTGAAAGTCCAACTCCAGGCTTTGTTCTCACCAGTATGAAGCATAGTGTAGATGGGTGTTGTATAACATGCAGAAATCACCAAAGCTAACGTACCAAAAACAGCAAGTGAAGAAAACACCAAATGTGCATATTTATTTGGTTCAATGCCTCCATAACGTCTACCCACACTTGGCTTGGTGAGACTCTGACAAAGTCTTCTCAATGGTTGTCTGGGACTGAAAATATACAGAGTAGTATTGAAGCCTGGGTTCTCTTTGATGAAACTGATACGCTCTTCATCGGCCTTCTTGGTTTCCAACTTTAGATTCTCATGCATAGATGCCACATTCCCTAGACTCACGCTCTTCCTCCAATCTCTAAAAAAGGGATTTCTATGGTCAGGAGTATCCCAGAACAAGTAAGCAACAACATTTCGGATCAGACGGAATTTGACGAATTTCTTGTACTCTCTGATGACGAAGCGGATTAATTTGGGATGTTTTGGCTTCACTCGGATAGCCTCTTCAGATTCAAGCTCTTGTTCTTCGAGCTCAGCTTTCAAGAATTGTTCAATAGCAGCACCATTAAGAAGAAGTTTTTCAACCTCTCTATGTCCAGTATCTTCTTCGGCTGATCTGAACACCAAAGCTCTCAAATCATCAAGTACGCTTCCTTCCGTGATAAGTTTCAAACGCTTGGGGAAATCAACCAAAATAAACTTTTTCACCTGTTCTCGTCTCTTTGTCTTCTCCGAAACACTCAAACTTCCACCGATGATAGCAATGAAAATATTGAGAATGATAGAATTGGACAGTAAAAACCATAGCAGAAAGAGGATGACTCCAAAGAAAATAGAGGACTTATTTGGGGCAAGAGTCTCCATGTCATACATAATTTCACTCCAATTTTCAGTTGTTGTGATCACGTATAAAGCCAAAAAAGTATTAGGAAGAGTATTCAATGGGAACTGAAGGTCCTCGCTATCATCAGGGGATGCAAATCCTTCAAAGTAACGGGAAAAAATTATACTGCAAACGAAAACCATCAAGAAGTAAAACAACGAAAGATTAACAATGAGTCCAATACTTCTCCAGACATTTGCCCACAATTTTCTCACATATGGAATGATCAAATTGATTCTATAGAATCTGACATATTGGAAAAATGTCAGCCAATAGTATCCTCTTTTAAGACCCTTGTGGACAGGTGGGATCACAATGATACAGTTGACTATTGCGAGGAACAGATCGAAACTGTTTCTTTTGTCTTTGAAAAATCTGTCCAGCCTTCCTGGATAATAGCACCCAAATCTTATTACCATTTCCAATAGCAAAATCAAGCTGATTATGGCTTGGCCAGTATAAATTGAATGAATATCATCTGGGGAATCATTCTCCGTTCTCTTGAAAGCAATGGACATACTTGCAATCACTGCAGCGTCGAATCCGTAACGTAGATAGCTGTATATGAGAGAGAGTCTCGTTGGGGAAAACTCCTCAGATATATCAAAGTCATCTCTTGCTTTGTCATCCTCCAGTTTCCTCTTCGCACTCTGTTCTCGGGTAGCCTGAAAGGTAGAATTGATGGTGGCAACAAGAAGATTGATCATCCAAAGGAAGAGAACAAATGTACCACATATGAAGAACAGACTGGCTGCAAGACTATCAGTATCCATTGTGGAATACATGATATCAGTGAAAGTATTAGCGCTCATGATAATGAATGTCATCTGCAATGAGTTCAAGATGTTATCATACCCGTATGTGTTCTGATTTGCATTCTTCATCTCACGACACTCTGAGTTCACCGGGCATATGAAACCCTTGGATCTCCCTGATGATGTTCCGTCTTCGAATAGGTAGGACATGACTTTAAGAGAACCATCGCTTTGCCTCTGATAATGACCTCCACAGTATTGACTCGTTTCATATATATGATTTGAATCATTAGGATCCACCCAAACACAGAAACGTCTCAAAGATGATTTGAATGATTGGACACCGATAATGGCAAAGAATGTCCAGAAGTAAAGTAAGAACAGAACAACGTCAAAGATTCGAGGTGCACCAACTTTCAAACTTCTCAAAATAAGCCCGATATCCTCGGTCAAATTTGCCAATCTCATTAGTCTCAGACACTCCAAAGCCCTGAAGAGTGGGATATGATGCTTAACATTGGTCCGGTTGATACTAAGGAAAAAGTTGATCCAAAAGCAAACAGTAGATACGAAGTCAACCCTGTTCCAGCTGCTTCTCAAAAAAGCTCTAGGCGTATTCACTGACTTCTTACTTCGTAGCTTTCCTCTGAACGTCATTGAACTAGTAAATGGCTTTGGTGCTTGTTTGACTTCCTTTGAACGATCTTCTTCTATCTCCAAAAAGAAGTTTTTTATTCTCATCAGCCCCAATAGTTCTTTAACCGATTTGTAGTCTTGGCTGGTTGCATTCATGTGTTCTGAATCGTCCCACATACCCCACGCTATCCCCTTCGCGGTAATCTCAAACGTGTATAGGATATTGATCACAATCACTACCCAATCAACCCATGTTGCACCAAATTGTACATATCCATGATTCTTGATGGGGTTCCATTGACGATATGACAGCAAAGCAGTCTGGAATACAAGTAACAGCCCGACAATACGGTCAACGATTCCGGTCTGTAGTTTCAATGCAATGCGACGTCTGAATTTGCTATCGGGTGAGAATATCCTCAGTGAGTTTCCATATAAGTCTAGCTCAGCAGGCTCATCAAATGGATTGAGTGTTGATTCTTCGTCCTCAACTATGGGTACTTCATTCTTGTAACCGAATCTATTGTTGTCGATGAGCTTTGACGTAATTTGCTTGAAGACTCCTTCGATGGTTTCCGGTTTTGGGGATGCCAGTATATCACGCTCAGAGGATCCGGGTGTTTCATCGTCCTGTGACTTCAATACAACATCGTCAATATCAAGTGCGGTGTAAAACGATTGCATTTCAATGTCATCTCGTCCAGCCTTGCGTGGCGATACCGATCTCGATCTGAGACTCGCCTTTGATGCGTTCTTCGAGCGATTATCAGTTGACTGAAGCCAAGCTCCAGCTATATTCTCACCACCGTGTATGGCATTCTTTATATCCTTCTTCATATTGGTGACATTGTGGTCGTCGATAAGATTCTCCATGAATGACATCTGTTTAAGCTCAGAACCTTGGTCATTTGAGACATTGGAAATATTCGTGCTCAAATTCAAACTAGTCCGTTTCGATCCCTCCATAGAGCCTCTTGAGCCCCACGACAGCCTAGGCTCAGCTACTCGGGGCCTGGATGCATAATGTGTGACGCTGTCCACAGAGAGGAAACTCTGTCTCTTGTACTCATCGCTGTGCCTGCTTCTTCCCCTATCAACGGATCTACCTTCCCCCAAATCGGTGCCGACTCCATTAACTTCGAGAAGTGGAATGTCCAGATGCGATCTGGGACGTGTGGGCATAGTATGGGTAGATGTAGTATATGTAGCGAGGGTTCCGGTCAATTAAATGGTGTGTGTCCTGATGACAATGGGAGCTTGGGGTATCTCTTGTATATGCCAGCTTGAGGGTGGAATGCAGTTGTATGGCGCTTCGGAGAGCAAATGATAGGGCGGCTGGGGCAGAAAGGGGTGTGTAATTGTGATTCCCTGAGATGCAACCTAGTGAATGAGTAAATAGGATCAACCGACGGCAGTACTACTCTCCTCCGGCAGTACGTTTCCTGTGGGTGATCCATCAAAGGGAGACTCTCACTAATAAAAGAAGTGGTAGGGGTCGAGAATGCGGCGCTTACCAATGCCGATCCAGCACACGAGTTCGCGGAGGAGCTGTGCTCCAAGGAGGATAGGCGAAGTAACGGTCTGGGTTCTCTCTGAAAGTGAGTGTCCCAATCCGCAAAAGTGATATCAGGCCATGTTCCAGGTCTTCTGGCCACTGGATGTATTGAAACCTGCGAAGCTAAAGGGTATCAGCGCATTGGTACTGGCTATCCCCGTTCATAATGCTAGCCATGTTGTTGTTAATGTTGTTACGTTCAAGCACCACACGGAGCTTATCACCAAAAAGATAATACGGCCATCGAGGAAAGATTCAAAATTATATGAGCTGGCAGTGGATGATTCCAAGACTTCAATCATTGGATACTTTGGAGACTTCCCCTTATCAACAGGGTCATCACTTTTGAAGTTCACCATTAAGGATACAACAATTTCTGCTGAGGGGGTGGATATTCTACTATTTGATCCACCATTTGCAAATTCTATGCAATTATACACAGTTAATTCAATAGACATCTCCCTCATGCAAGACTCATCACTCCCCAGAGATGGTTACGTGGCATTGGTTAAGAACCATTCAGAAAAGAGACCATATACCCCTCAAGAGGAACATTTCGCACAATCAATCGATACGCTCAATTTATGTTGGCCTGAAAGGATATCATTACAGAAATCACTTCCCCAAATAGAATTGTTTTGGGTTCCGGAATCATCAATATTGAAAAAACTCATCGTGTTCCATCGTTTTCATCACTGCCTACTGGGCCATGTGAGCTCATTGTTCAAGCTCGTTCTATCCAAATTACAATCACTAATCACACTCATACACACAATATCCACATTTGTCAGTGCCATACTTCACTTAAGACTCAAAGAGAATCTCCCCACAATTATTGACATCTCTGCCACGGCACAACAGGTTGATCTTCGACTTCAACAACTTAATTACTTCCCCATCCAATACCTCCGCATAACAAGAGAGTCACAATCATCACAAGAGAAAACAACTCTCCCCAGAGAGCGATATTCTGAATACATACGGTTCTACAACACACTCTGGCTCATCATTAATGATCTCACGTTGGGGATGATTGCGGGTTCTTTCGTCATTGCTAATGAACAGGCACTGACATATTATTTCAACTATTTCGCTTCTAGGTTTCTCTATTCCGATTTAAAAGACCTCTGTGTGTGGTTGATGAACTCACCAGGTGGTGTCAAACTCAATAACGAACTATCAATATTTTTGAGTGATTTGCTATGTTGGATGATTGAAGCTTGGTATACCCTATTGATCCAACCGATTTCTCGCCATTTCGGAACAGCATTACATATTATCGCATTCAGCTCAATGTTTGGTGCGACTTTCACTATTGCTATCACTGCTGACTTTTTGTCGCTATCGTCATTTCACATTTATATGTTCTACATGGCCAGTTCCAAGATATATGCCGGTCAACTTCGTGTTTTGAGGTCATTGTTCAGACTTTTCTACGGGCAGAAGATAAACGTTCTTCGTGATAGAATTGATTCCAACGATTACGAATTAGATCAGCTGTTGATCGGTACTTTGATCTTCACGGTTCTGGGATTTTTATTACCAACAATAATGGCGTTCTATTCGGCATTCACGACTGCTCAACTATGCTTCCTATTTGTCACTGGTATATTGGAGATCTCAATGTCAATGCTGAATCATTTCCCATTGTTCATTCTTTTGCTCAGAGTAAAGGATTATAAACGTCTACCTGGAGGGATTTGTTTGTCCACACACAATAGGTACATCAAGATCGATATCGATCCCATTGGACTGAGGGAGATGTTTTCGCCATTCAATGACACATTGATAAAGTTGAGAGAGTCGTCATTGAGTTCAAATGTGGTGAAAGGAATTTTGGGTGGTGCATCGATACAAATTGAAAGGAGCAAGTTCTATAAGAAACTCTACTCATCACTACCATCTACTAAAGAGACACGCAGCTCAAAAAGAACTTAATGATGGGTAAAGTGATGTTTCTAGGATGAATATAATAGAATCATTAATAATATTTTGATTTATGCAGAAATAGACCCTCATGTATATGGAACACAATGGACTGGTCAGATATTGTGATCGGCTCATCAGCGAATGGTACCTCCCGTCATGGAGAGTCCTTCTTCCAACTCAATCAAATCACTCCCAAAAAGTCCACCTTCTTGATCTTGTAATATTATGCTATCATTAGGATCCCAAAAATCGTAAAACCTTACCGTCATGTCATTGATTGCCATGCATATGGTGTTGGAGTCTGGGGATATAACCGCTGATAGCACTCTGAGGCTCGGGTCTGCATCTATCAGAACAATCTCCTCCATTCTGGGATATGAGTAAACAGCAACCAATTTTGACCTCTTGGGGTCTCCAAATCCAAAGGTCAGAGTTATGTGACGTCGTTTCCTTGACCAAATCAAAGACGTGATTTGACCATTGGTTTGAATAGTATCCAATAAAGTCCCTGTATTAGAGTGCCAAAATTTGATGGTTCGATCTTTGGAGCCTCCACCCGTAGCAAGAAGGGATTTAGACCAAGGGCAATATGTAACCGCTTTCACGGCAGCTTGATGTGGTAGTGTGAATTTCACCAAAGGTTGATGTATGTCTGTTATATCCCACACTGAGCAACAATTGTCATTACCGCCAACTGAAATCTGCTGTCCATCAATTCTCAGAGCTATCCCACAGACTTGTTGTTCGTGGCATTTGAACCTAGAGATCAATGAAAGCTTCCCACCGTGTAAAACCTTGAAGCATAAAACGTCACCAGACTCATCACCTGCAAAGAAGGAACGAGCATCAGCGGGGTTCCAAGTGATGCAACAGATACCAACGTCATCATTGGAAAATTCATCCAAGTAACCATCTGTGAGCTGTGAAAACAAAAAGAAGCGACCGCTTTTCGTGGTGACAACCATATACTCACCATCTGAGAAGCTGACACAGGATATTATATGACCCTCAGGTAAATCCAAAAGAATGGCACCATTGTGTTCAGTCCATACATAAACGTGACATCCCAAGCCAACGCCAATTAAGCCTGTTACCGTACTCCATGAGATTAAGTTTGAGTAGAAGTCGTTATTCAAGTTCTGTGCATCTAAGACCCTTGTCGGAACAATATCTGATATTGGCAGCTTTCGATGTCTTGTCGTGGCGGCAACCATTGATGAGATATCGTGGTCTAAAAACGGATCCGCTGTGTATCCTGTTCCAGTGATTCTGCTGAAGAATTCTGTCAGTTCTGATGATGTATCGAAACAATTGGATCCAATTCCTGATGGAACGTCTCTATACCTTGAATGCGAGGAGCCTAAGGCGGCTTTACCAGGGGCGAAATTGAAAACTCGCTGTTGTAAGTCTAGCTCCAACAGGTCTTTAATGATGGATCTGTGTAAGTTTGGTGTCCTATCCTGAATATAGCTAGTGGTCAGACGTGGTGTTGAATTAAGCGCCGTGGCTCCTTCTCTTGTTGATGTGGTGCTCAAGTTCAAAAGGGACTCGTCAAATCCAGCAAAGAAATCTCGACTTGGGAATTCATCAGTGAGACTATAATCTATTCTTGCTCCTGCAGTAGTGGACCCTGACTCACCTAACCCTCTGCGTCGCACTGTGTATGGTTGTTCTGTTCCGTCATGTATCAAATGGTGAGAGTGTTTGGCAGGAATGAAGCGGTCCATGATGTATTCGCCTGTGGTGGCACGGTGTGAGAATGAGCCAGTTCCTGAGCTGGATCTGGCCCTGGGATGTTGGGCATGAAACTTGGGGCTATAGATGTTCTTGGACATGATGTCTGTGAAGATGAGAATATTTGAAATTAAAGTGTGGACTTCGGGGGTATTGTCTAGCAAATGAGATGGTTTCCCCAAAAGTAATAGTAAGCGTTGTATGGTTAGCAGATGAAGCTGTTGAGCGTGGCAGTTCGATTATCTCTTGGTGACTCTAGAGGCACTGATTCTCCATTGTGATTAACGTGGTATTCGTAAGAGCCATAGATCCAATCCTGACTGTCAGGGGTGGTTTGGAAAGGGAGAAGCTGAGATCTTTGTACACAAAACCATACTGATTGCCTGAGCGGGCCGATCCTCTGCAATCTGCGTTCTCTCTCGGGGACCACTTTCCAGAAGGCATAATAGCTCGCTTGTTCTCTCACAAAAGTGGACAGCTCTATACATGATACACCAGCAGCAGTGTGATTCGCCTTCTTTGAAAAACATGGTGGTACACGCTGTACTTAGTGATTGGTGGAGGTTGGAGAATTGAAGCTTGAGATTTCACATTTTCCGATGTTCCCCCGCCCAGTAACCCCGGCTAAGGCCGAAACCCCCGGGAAGAACTCTCAAATCTATTCAACAAATATAGGGAGAGTTACCACTCTACATGTTGCCGTGTAAATAAATCCAAAAAATTCCAGGACAATGGCTTTCGAAAAACAACCAGTCCAATTGCCTTTTCACACATTATCATCAAAACAACTTATAAACATGCCAGGATTTTGTGATATGCCCCTTGAGGTTCAACACCTTATCAGCCGTGTGGTGGATTACAGGAATGGTGAAAATGTAGCGAATCTTGTCAGGACCACAGTCCCGTGTTACTGTTATGTGAGACATTACGTAAGGAG
>JAJMBA010000101.1:0-15073 GCA_030565205.1 Williopsis galapagoensis
CTCAAGCTCAAAGAGATGCTGCTGCTGAGTACGCCCAATTGTTGGCTCAACGTTTACACGAGCGTAAGGCTGAGAAGGCTGAGGTCAGAAAGAGAAGAGCTTCTTCTTTGAAGGCTTAAGTTTGAAAGAGTTATTTGTTTAATTCTTTTAAGCTTTTCATTTTCTACAACCATCACCAACAAAAATAAAATACGTCGTAATCTGTATATTTAGTACATTCTATATTGTAGTTTATTTTTTTTTAAAACCTTTATTAAACTGAATCTTTTCTAATTTTCTAACAACCTTTATCTATCTAACTCTTTGGTCGATAACATGCTTCTGTTCACCCAAATGTTCTGTATTACCAATGAGTTTGATATCCCATTTATCCTCCTTACGATCATAGTCAATGATCGTTATACTAGTGTTATAAACAACACCTTCAATAGTTCCCAAAACTTTCAAAACAGCTCTAACCGTACCACCATGAGTGACAACACCGACATTCTTCAAACCCACCGTGGAGGTTTTCAAATCCTCCAAAACAGCAGCAAGTCTCACGCCAAACTCATCATTAGTCTCACCGAAATCTCTATAGTGTTTCCCATGCTTTTCACCATGTTTGATAGCATCATCGATATGCATGCCTTGGATCACACCCATGTGTCTCTCTCTCAACTGATTGTTAAAGACAACCTCATGCGTGTCGACAGAGGCATCAACCACGCTTTGGGCCGTATCACGACAACGTTTCAAATCGGATGAGTACACGCTATCGAAAGGGAATGACTTGAGTGACTCAGCGAGCTTCATGGCTTGTCGTTCACCTTCCTCGTTCAAGGAAGTATCGAGATGACCTTGAAGGATTCTCCTAATATTATGCTCTGTCTGTCCATGACGGATGAAGAGAAACCTAGTGACATTGGAGTCTGTGTTTGGTGATACTGAGCTTACGGTCATTACGTCTCCAGTGTTGGTCTCTTTATACTTTCCCCCGCAGAAGGAGTGCATACCTCATCCAATCTCACCACATGATGGTGATAATACTCTCCCTGTGATCCAATCAGTTACGAGCCCCGTCCTCCCACGTGATCTTTTCCACTCGCACCAAAAACAAAAAAAAGAAGTGTGAAACGGACAGGAATTGAACCTGCAACCCTTCGATTGCACTGTTAATTTTCCAACTGGAGTCGAAAGCTCTACCATTGAGCCACCGCTTCATCTTCGAAACTTAAAGTTATTAGCAGCCTCCAGTTGGTGAGAGCAGTGAATCACGTGATAATTTTATATTTTTCACACGAGTTCCTAGAATATTGAATGTTACGGGTTGAAAGTCCATATTTTTATATACACGATACAAATCTATAGTCTAAGATGTATATCAGTATATCTGAAGATGTTAATGCAAAGATATATTCACATCTTTGAAACTATGGCTTCCCATCCCATCGGATTTTTTTTCAAAGCCCGCACCAGATCAAGTAAAGATCGGGGACTGGAACTTCAAGGGGTTTGAAACTTGGTGTCACAACTTTTCCCACATCTCATCGCCCACATCCCATAGTCTGAAACCTTTTAGGGTACATCTGTTCCGAGAAACCAAACCCCATCGCATAAGAGTCATCCATTCATTGTCTTCACTCGTTCCATATATAAAGAACACCACGCATCAATCACACAACTAGAACTACAGCCACCATTCCATGAGTTCAATACCCACATCATAATGTTTACGAATTTTGGTCCAAAATACTTCATCGGTGTGATGGGCACGGGAATGGCCACCTCCATCCTCCTCTGCTTCCCATATCCTGCCTATTGGCTACATGTATGCGGATACATCCTCTTCACCATCGCTTCGATATTGTACCTGTCATGTATCACACTCTTTACAGTCACGTTGGTGAGAAACAGGGCGATGAAGTACAACTTGTTTCTCGATCCATCCTCTGCACCATTCATGGGGTGTGTCTCGATGGCATTTACGTCTTGGTCTATGGCGCTGGATACGATATTGGACGGGAGCGTACCCATGTTGTCATATGTCCTTTGGTGGGTTTCCAATGTCCTTTCACTGTTCTGTGCTTGGGTGGTGAGTTTCGTGTATCTCCAGAGCATAAGGTCCAAAATGGATTCCAAAAACGGCCACCCGGGGATGGAATCAATGTTGTTAACGATGTTATTACCATTGGTTACACTGACCGTGACGAGCTCAAACGGTGGGATTATCGTAAATTACATCCCTAAGAGTCTTCAACTCTCCACAGTCATAATATGTTTCCTACTATGGGCCACTGCTATCGGGTTCAGTTTCATCATATTCACAATCTACATCTCCCGCTTATTATTTTTCGGCTTCCCTAACAAGGCACTGGTTTTTACATCATTCATTCCACTTGGATTCTTGGGACAAGGAGCATTCGCCATTCAGTTAATCGGGCGTAATTTCAACAATCACATTCTTCCATCAACAGAAGGAAAGATCGTCCATTGGATCTGTCTCCTCAGTGCATTATTCATGGAATCGATCGGGATAACAGTGACGTTCTTTGCCATCTTGAGCGTATTGAGTTATGGGAGACATCGCTTCCATTTCGGGTTTTGGGCAATGACTTTCCCCCTAGGGACGATGTGTGTCAGTATGAGAACCACGTATGAATTGACTGGGTGGGATGCCTTCCGTGTTGGGTCTGCAATGTATGGTACAACCACCGTGTTGATTGTGCTTTGTTGTCTCGTGTGGAGTGGGGTTGATGTGTTTGATTCATTAACGCGGACGTTTATCACAAAGGAATTGGATAATGATTCCTCCTCCGAAGCTACGAATACTGTCTAGTCATAATCATTTCTGTTTATTTATTCAATTTTTTAGAGTCATATAAAAATAACAATATTTGCATCTTATAAAGAAGTGTAGTAATCCCATTGAGTCCACATCCAAGCCAAAGTACAAGTACTAACGACCAAAGGACCCGCAAGACCCTTACCGAGCTTTGCGGTCCCATAAACGAGCCATTCCAAACCGAAATGGACAAAAGCGATGGAATAACTAGCAAAGGTGATCTGATACACCTGTGGCACGTACAAGTAATAAGCACCGTATAGTCTGATGATGGCTGAGACCAAAGTCCACGTTCCAAATGTTCTAGCGGATAAGGGGGTCACTTGGTCCGGTTGGCCTTCGTAAACACGTTGTGTTAGGGCGAGGTTGGTGTAGGATTGGACCGAGTTGAAGACGGACACAACGGAGATGAAAAGAAGCCATTTTGGAAGAATTCCAGGGGTGTGTGGGATGTATGGCCCCACGAAGGACAGGATGGTGTCACTCATTGGTTCGTTGGTTGTTGATTGTGGTGTCAATTGTGTGGATTGTGGGTGAAGGATCAATGTGAGGAAATTATGGCATTTTCAAAACCAACAGAAACAACAAACACAACCACTCACACATCACACCACATCCACACACAACCACACATATAATGACCGACACCGCATACGACGCCGCGCTGGACCTTCTCCGCAGACTCAATCCACAGAACATCACATCCAACTTGCAAAAGATCATTCAATTGAATCCTGACCTTGCTGAGGACCTGCTCTCCACCGTGGACATCCCCCTATCGATCGCCAAGGACCCAACCAATGCTAAATCCTACCTGACGTGTGACTACAACAGGGACTTGGACTCATTCAGATCCCCATGGTCTAATAAGTATTACCCTGCACTCGAAGACGATGACGAATCGCCATTCCCTTCGACGAAACTGAGAGAGCTGGAAGTGGCGCTCAATGACGCCGTGGACACGTATAGGGATCTCTACTACGAAGGTGGTATCTCGAGCGTATACCTATGGGACCAAGACGAGGACTTTGACGAGGGTGTTGGGTTTGCCGGGGTGTTGTTGTTCAAAAAGGCCACGGCTGACGAGAAGGCATTATGGGATAGTATCCACGTCCTGGAGGTGGAGAGCTTGGGCCAGGGGAAGGCCAAGTATAAAGTCACCACCACGATCATTCTGGACTTGTCGAAACAAGGCGCAAAGGAGGCCAGTGTGAGATTGGCGGGGAATCTGGTGAGACAGACGGAAAAGACAATGGAGTTGGAAAAAGGCGCCCATGGGCATATCGTGAACATTGGTTCTTTGGTTGAGGATATCGAATCGAAATTGAGAAACTTGTTACAACAGGTTTATTTTGAAAAGACTAGGGATATCATTAGTGATGTTAGAACTTTGGGATCGTTGAAAGAGTTGGAAAGGGAAAAGATCCAACAAGGCGAGGTTGTTAAGGGTATTCAAGGATTATGAATCGTGATGACTTTCTTTTACAACTTTATATTAATTCCTACATTATTGATAGCCATCGTAGGTTATTAACTGCACTAATACTAGGTTGATTTCGAACTAGTTGGCGAAATATATTGCTCAACCAACTCAGAGTTTGAAATAATATGCAATGCATTTGACAGGATAGGTAGGATCTACTTTTTTTTTCTGAATATGCAAACACTGAATAATAAAATAACGTATCGGTACTCAAACCTGAAACAGAGATATATCTCCCATTCATACCAACTTTTTCTCTAATGAATCTTTCATCCTGCAAAACACCCCTATGACCCATAAAGCCACCTCCTCGTATGTATGGTAGGTCTATTTCGAAAAGACTTAGGCCTGCTTTTGGTTGACGCCGGCCTTCTCAAAGGCCTCCTTGATGGAGTTCTTCTCGTTCATCTTGTAGAAAACACCACCGAAGGCACCGAGGATGACGGTGACACCGGCAAAGTAACCGAACCACTCAACAGCACCACCTTGCTTGACGGCACCTTCTGCGGCGTTCATTCTGATGGCGGACTTGGCAAAGAGACGGGCTTGAGTTGGCAACATTGTAGTGTGTGTATGTGAGTGTGGAATGTGTAGCGGTCTGTTGATGTGGGTGTAGTAGTGGTGGGATCCAATTTTTCTGGTGATGTCCCGGCCAGTGCAGAATCCGCAGCGCTGATTGGCCCCGAACACTGCAGGTGCTGCTATGCTGATGGCTCTCTGTTGGCACTTCCCAATGAGGAAGTCTACGAAGCGAAGGCTCTGCCAGGCCCATGAACAGGCTACACTATCTCTGATCCACTCCACTCCACCCACTATCTATCTACCCACTTCCTCCACTCAACAATGTCCCTCGCCCTCAGAACCCTCAGAAGGGCCCCTATCAGCCCCCTACGCATCCTGGCCCTCCACGCCCTCCGCTCGCCTGTCGCCTCCGCCCTTTCCCAATCCACCATCCACAAGACACAACCATTCCTCGCCTCCCACCGGTTCCAATCCACCTCCACCGAGCAACACACACGTCCTGTCGCCGACGAGCCACCAAAGGTGTACACCTTCGACGACATCAAGCAATTGATCACAAACCCTGACCCTTCTAAGATCCTCATTGACGTCCGCGAGCCATATGAGCTCGCAGAGACGGGAAAGATCCCATCGGCCATCAACATCCCATATAAGACCACCCCTGGTGCGCTGGACCTCAGCGCTGAGGAGTTCGAGGAGGTGTTCAACTTCGGCAAGCCTGGTAAGGATAAAGAATTGGTTTTCTACTGTCTCGGTGGTGTGAGATCCACAGGGGCCGCTGAATTAGCACAGATGTTTGGCTATAAGAAACTGGGAAACTATGTCGGAAGTTGGGAAGATTATGTCGGACACGAGGATGCGGTCATTGAGAAGAATGAATCATAATCATTGTCAAACACTTGTACCCCCATTGTTATTATGCTTTAACTTTTTAATTATCAAACCTCCAATATTCCCACCAGTCATTACAAACATTGTCTTGAAATTAAAAAAAAGTTTGATGATGACCTCTACGATGTATATATGAAACCATTTTAATACGATATGAATGATTAATCGTCTGATTCTGTCCATCTTTCTTGTAGTGGTCATTTCGGAGTAGATCTCAACCATTTCTTATCCCCGACCCCGAATTCCCAGCCTCACTTGCTTTGAACAATAAAGTTTCCATCGCATAACCCTTGATCTACAATTGTCACACTACCGACCAACAACACTCGAGAGCTGATCCTCAGGTCCCCACTTGTGCCCTGAATCATGGACCCTGAACATTGTTCAAAATGTTAGCCCAGCCACATATTAAGCCCCTAACCTGGTTATAACTTTTGAGATCAAAAAAAAACTCTTGGTATTGCACTTTGATGGTTATACAAAAGGTGCAAATGTCACATATCAACACTGGTGGTTTAACCATTGCTAGGAACAACCTCAAAGGTGATATGACAAGGCACAATCATATCATGATATAAAGCCCCACCACTTTTCCCCAGGCATCCCAACTCACAATCTAGAATGATTAAAATGATCAATCAAATTCAAACCCCATACACACAATGGATTCCCACACCCTAATCACACGAGCATTGCAGTTCGTCGACGTTGTTACCCGAGCGGACGCTCACGATCACGATCCTGAACATGAACATGAACATGAGCACACCCACGCCGAAGAGTCCGGCCATTCCCATGGTCATACCCACGGTATGAATGCCGATGGATCCTGCTCCACGTCCAACATGTACGATGGACGCGACAACTTACGCATCTTGGCCGTCTTCATCATCCTGATCTCCTCCGCCATCGGTACCTTCTTCCCGTTATTGGCGTCTCGTTACTCTTTCGTCAAATTGCCAAATTGGTGCTGGTTCGTTGCAAAGTTCTTCGGGTCCGGTGTGATCATCGCAACGGGTTTCATCCACCTGCTGCCACATGCCGTGCATGCCCTGACGTCCTCGTGTCTCGAGGGGACAACGTTTGCAGATTATCCGTGGGCCTTTGGAATCTGTATGATGGCGTTGTTCATGGTGTTTTTGACGGAGATTATTGCTCATCATTTCATCCAGCGTGCTGCTGCTGTGACTCCTGCTGATGGGAAGGTTGTTGTTGATGATGATTCGAGTTATGAAGTTGGTGTTGAGAATGTCCAGAACAATATTCCAGGTGTAAACCATTATTCCCATGATGCCATTCATAAAGATCCTGAATCACAGGTCAACGAAGTGTCCCAATCCAATGAAAAGTTCCTCAATCAGATTCTTTCCGTCTTCATCCTCGAATTTGGTGTCATCTTCCACTCAGTCTTCATCGGTCTCTCCCTCGCCGTCTCTGGTGATGAATTTGTCACTCTATTCATCGTGCTTGTCTTCCATCAGATGTTTGAAGGACTCGGACTCGGCGCACGTATCGCCTCATGTCCATGGGATCACAGTAGACGCTACACACCATGGGTCCTCGCTTTGGCATTCACATTGTCAACCCCTATCTCCATTGCGATCGGTATTGCAGTGAAACACTCATTCATCCCCGGTTCCAAGACCGCGTTGATCGCCGTTGGTGTGTTTGATTCCGTCTCTGCAGGGATCTTACTCTATACTGGGCTGGTGGAGTTGATGGCTCATGAGTTTCTGTACTCAGATCAGTTTAGAGGTGAGAAGGGGTTCAAGTTGATGTTGGGTGCCTTTGGTGTCATGTCTGCCGGTGCTGGATTGATGGCTTTGCTTGGTAAGTGGGCTTGATTGATTTCTACTGATGACTGGTTAGATCGATAGGTATAAATAATAGAGAGTTTTCAGTTTTCTATTACAATTGAGTAGAATTTAACTTCATCGTTTTCTTCCTGAGAGTTGTGGCTTCCGCATCACATTCAATAATTATGATATCTGTAGTGTTACATTAGATTCTCACCAAGGTCTACAATATCAACATTCATTATACTATTATCATAACATTTAATCCTTTGGCTTATTAAACTCCAATTGTTTAAACTCCTTACCCAATCTTCTTTTTCTCTTTCTCTCCACAACCTTTTCACGTTGTGACGATTTCATATTCTCAAACTTGTGCTTTTGGATGATCTTCTTCTTATCACCACGCTTCAAGTAGAAGGTACCCTTGATACCCTTCTCCTGCTTATACTTCTTCACGATCTCCTGTTCCAAGTCTCTGTTCTGTAATGAGTCCATTCTCGATTTCAACGACTTGGCTTGATATTCCAAATCCTCCACTTCTCTGTGATGGAGCTTGTTCTTCATCTTTGGGTCTTTCAATATCGATTTGATGTTGGAAATTTCATCATTTCTGTAATC
The DNA here is from genome assembly GCA_030565205.1 of Williopsis galapagoensis. Classification (NCBI taxonomy): domain Eukaryota; kingdom Fungi; phylum Ascomycota; class Saccharomycetes; order Phaffomycetales; family Wickerhamomycetaceae; genus Williopsis; species Williopsis galapagoensis. The sequence goes on from JAJMBA010000101.1 coordinate 8,135, forward strand.
ATCCAAGAATTTGTAATCTTTTCTAATTCTATGCATATCCGCTTTACCAAAGGCAGCATCGAATCTGATATCCCTGTATAACGATGATGATTGCTTTGGGTTTTCAAGACCAGGTATCTGTCTCACTTTTGGTGGTCTCTTCTTGGATGAAGCCTCTGATGGGGCATGTTTGGATTTCTTCTTCCTATCATTGGAGCGTCTGCTATTATGCGAATGATAACCATCTTCAGAGTCAGAGTCCTCTTCGTCAAACATCCCTTCGGACATTTCACTATCACTTGGAGAGTCACTGTGGTCATCCTTTTTGTTCTTCTTGTTCTTGTGTTCCTTCATGAGTTTATCCTGTGATACAAGCTTCTTACCCCTTGACTCTCTGATAGATTTTTTAGCTTTCTTCTCCCTTGACTCCTCCTTTTCAATCTTATCCTGTGCATTCTTCAAAGATCCAAAACTAATGGTCTCCATCTCATCTTCACTCTCCTGTTCCGAGCCAGAGCCTACTTTTTGAATATATTTCTCTATCTCGTCCTCATCATCAGAGAATTGTGGTCTGAAAGATTTAGCCATGGTGTTATGCTATGTGTGGTTTAGAAGTCCAGTAAAGCGAGAAAGTATGGCATATGTGTCTCACAAGGGCTACTCCAAATTTTTCAGCTCATCACGGAAAATGGTACGCGCACTTCGATTTGAAGTCTCAAGTCTCCAGGCTCCAGCTACTACAGCCGATATCATCAACACATTCTATGGTGTGTATTCTATATTTACATGTTCGTATCTTCCACTCTTGTCCCCAAATTCCAACCATTCAAGCCTCAATACTCTCCCTGATCTGTAACCCTCTAGAATGTCTATCCAGCACACCGCTGATCTCTGAAAAGTTCTGTGTACTTGGATCCAACTCTAGCGTCTTCTTATCCTTGAACGACACCTTCAACACCGGCTTAGAGCTGTCTGTGATAACTTTATGGTCGATCACACAGGATCCCTTCAGACTAGGTGGTATCGAGCTAAGAAAGAGACGGGAGGCACGGCCTGTGGGTTTTTCTTCGTTAGTGTTTGGTCCACATGTATGATGGGGTGGGGGGATGACTTACCTTCTTTCCCGAGTGGGTTGAATCTGATGACGACCTTGGTGAAGTACTTGGTGATCATTACGGGTGTGGTTATGGTTGTGTCACTATCGTAAGTAGCACTACATATCTATTGGACCCATAATATCGAAGAATCTCCATTTCCCGGGAAGCGTCCACAACCCGCACACCAAAAGTTACCCGGCATGGGGAAGGTCTAAGACACTACGATAGTGGCTTTCTAGTGTATTTATTCAACTTCTCTTTATATCTATTCACAATTCATCACGTTTGGTCGCTTTACCTTTACCCTTACCATTCTTCTTAGCCTTCTTGACTTTCTCGCCTCTCATGCTCTTTTGCTTATATTCTCTCTTCTCCAACACATCAGAGATATCGGTGTATTCACCAAGGAAATTGATCATATCCTCCTTAACCAATGCACCGTCATAGACAACCCATTCACCGTTAATGTATGCTGCTAAAGATGATGATTTTGAACCTTCTTCCAAGTGGAAAGCTTCATTGATCTCCTTCAGATTTGTTGGTTTCAATGGTAAATAACTGAATTCGACTTTTCCCAAGAGGTCAATTGCCAAACTCTTTAACAATGGGGACAATTTATCCTTGTGTGTCAACACCACCGCCTTCACCCTTCCAGTGTCTGTACTGGCCCATGATTCCAACTTACCCAAGGTGATGAATCTTTTGGTGTAGTTCTTCATTCTATCCGTGACAAAATCAATCATAGCCTTGGCCTTTCTTGCACCCGAGTAAACCTCTGTAGCATGGGCGTATCTCCTGTTGCTGTTGTCCTCTGGCTTGTTGATATCGATCTTTGGTGGTCTGAAGACAATGAGCGTAGGGTATCCCTGGACTTTGTACTCGGCACAGAGCGGCTTGTTGTGTGCCTCGTCACAGTTGACGGCGGCCACGGTGGCGATGTCCTGGAGATGTTTACCCGTCTTGATGAGCTCAGGCTTGAGGTTCTGACAGTGTCCACACCATGGTGCGTAGAACTCAACGATGGAGGTGTGGTTAGTCTGGACCACCGAGTCGAAGTTGGATGGATTCAGCTCGATCACAGGGGTGTCCTTGTGGTCGTAGAATCCGGCTTGGACAGGGGCAGCGAGGAGTAGCGGTATCAGGGAGAGTAGGGTCTTGTGTGAGATGAGCATCGTGGATGGTGGTGTGGGAGGATCAGCGGCTTGGTGGTGGGGGTTGTTGGTTGATGAGTTTCGGTTTTTGGGTGTTCTTTGGCATCTCTCCATCAATGCCGGGCATCCACGCTATACCCTGTGTGGAGCCAGATCACTACAATGAACCTCAAAACACCATCATCTGATTCACTGGAACTGACAAAACTACAGTCTACTAATATTCTGAATTTTGTCATGCTTTTGGATTGAATAACCCACATATTGTCCACATTGATCCACCGTATCTGGAACCCACTGATGATCGTCATGGAGCGATGATCATAAATGGACGATTGAATCGTAATACAACCACACTTAACTCCGGTATATAACAGTATTCAAGTCCATATATGAGCAATTCTTCCATCCATGATGCCTATGGAGTCTATTTCATAGACTTATTCCGTTGTCACTCATCACAACCATGCAATTACCCGCATTAACCTTCATCATCAGCGTTGTGGCCGCTGCTAAGCCATTAGCACAACTCGTGACTCGATCAGGCCAATCCAAGAGTTGTATCCAACATTTCGAACCAGTCACCGTCATCAAAGGTGAGACCCTCCCAGAATGGTTAACCCAGACGTATTACGTCCATTCGTGGGATCAATTAGGCTTCAACGTGCCATGTTCCTACGGTGAACAACTCATCGCCATGACTCCAAATGACACTTCGATCCATTTGATGGCCCAGTATTATGTGCTTACTTATACTTCCAACATTCAAATCTTGAACTATGAAGGGTTCAATAAGGACGTTGAGCGTGTTATGGAGGCTCAATATTATTGGGATCATGGTCGTAATTTCTTCGTGGATCGTGATTCCGGATTGACTTTTGAAGAGATTATGGCTGAGGAGGCCAACAAACCACAAAAGGAAAAATTCTTGGATGTTAATCGTTACTTGGATTAAGCGTTTGTTTTTTGTGAAGTTCATAGTAGTACCCTAAAAGTGTGTAATATACTCTAATTTTTCTATCTCTCCCCCATCTGTAAAAACCCTTTGAGAGTAAATGTGTCAAAAAAAAAAAAGGCGGGAATTTTGACCATCTCATCCCACCATCCACCAGGGGGTAAAGCAACAATGACCCACCCATACGCCACATATGCCTTTGACACGCTCCAAGCACACCTGAATAAAAAACAACTCCCATCTCCAACCACCCCCATTGATCAATCCGCACCATTGTTCGTGACGTGGAACAAGGATGGACAGCTAAGGGGGTGTATTGGCACCTTCTCTCCATTGCCACTGGACAAGGGGATCCAGGAGTATGCGATCATCTCTGCCATTGAGGACAGCAGATTCCGCCCAATTGCCAAGAGTGAGCTGGCTTCACTGTCCGTTGACATCACCGTCCTGGAGGAGTTTGAGGATGCTAAGGATGCATTGGATTGGGAATTGGGGAAACATGGTATCAGAATCAGCATCAACAAGAACGGGAGAAGATACGGCGCAACGTTCTTGCCTAGTGTCGCTGTGGAACAAGGCTGGGATAAAGAGGAGACGGTGGAGCACTGTGTTGCAAAGAGTGGGTATAGAGGTGATTGGGACCTCGCTGATGTCAAGGTTATAAGATACCAAGGAACAAAGTATGGATGTACTTATGATGAGTATAGCCAGAGTGTTATTGATGGTTATGAATGATTCAATATAATTTATGGAATTATTATTATGTGAAGTTTGGGGTAGCTTACTTTGCGAGTTTCTTCTCAACAATCTTTTCAACGAGGGATTCCAATTGGGAATCGACACTTCTCTCAAGGTATAGAGCAACTTGTTTCTTGATGAGCTTACCCATAACGTCCACCTCGATGTTAACATTACTGCCAATGGCCTTTGTTGGTAATGTAACATTCTCCTGGGTGTGTTTAATCATACTGATACCAAATTGTGCCTTTTCATAATCAACAAACGTCACAGTCAACGATACACCATCCACGGTGATGAATCCCTTCTCCACTATGAACTCAACGTTCTCCTTCTCTCTCAATTCAAAAACAAAGTCCAAAGCTGCCTCATCCGGTGTGACGCTGACAATGGAAGCAACGGTATCAACATGTCCTTGAACGTAATGTCCACCAAAACGGACATCACCACCAACGGCTCTCTCCAAGTTGACCTTATCGCCCTCCTTCAGCGAACCGAGGTTTGTACGTCTCAGCGTCTCAGGGATCAACCCCACTGTGAATTGTGAGCCCGTAAACTCTGTCACAGTGAGACAGGTTCCGTTGATGGAGATGGAGTCTCCAATATGTGCGTCACCCAACACTTTGTCAGCATCGACGATTATGAGGGTATAGTTCCCGTTACTCTGCTGTGTGAACTCGTGGACGGTTCCGATGTACTCGACGATTCCTGTGAACATTATGGCCTGGTGTATGATGTAGTCTGGTGGTGTCGTTTGGTGGGTGGGAGGTGGGTTGGCATTAATCATCTTTCGGTACTCGGATCTGTAATATCGCCGCCACACATATCCAAAGATCCGGGTTTATTGGGTTCGTGGTGTACGGGTTAGTATTGGGTGTAGGATAGTGGGCGGTCGAACGGGTCATAATCGCTATTGAATATATCATCTGGATCCTAGAGGGCCAATTTTTATACAGTGCCTTTCTATTTAATTTTTTGATCATGTTTTTGTTCTGCAATATTTGTATATCTTTTGGTCAAATGATTCAAGATTTTCAAAATTCAAACCGAAATATTTTTATATTTTTTACATCACAGATTTGTTTTTTCTATAAAAAAATAATTTTACACAACGGAAAATTTCTCAATTTTAAAGATTTAAAGCCTTGGTTATACTGAAAAAATCCCAAAACATTCTAAAATATGATCTAAATCTCAATATTTCGGGCGGAAGAACCATTTGGACATTTAGAAATCTTGTAACCACTTAAATAGTGACAATAACCCGCACATCGAGAAGCGCAAGTGGTTTAGCGGTAAAATTCAAAGTTGCCATCTTTGAGCCCCCGGTTCGACTCCGGGCTTGCGCATTTATTTTTTTGTTTTTTCCGGATAAAAATAATTCAGTGATCTCATCTGGCGGATAGGTTTTTGTGTTTTTTGTGTTTTTTGATGTACACTTATGGATTTTTTTATATGTACACTTATCGACGCTTCAGGTGACACTAAAGCTACACTTATAAAAACCCTCAACCTGCAACTGTAAGAAGTCTTGAATCTTTCTTTAAGACTCTAATATATATTGACTTATCATTTTGATTTCAATTTTCTGATAGACATGTGACTGTAATTAATTAACCTCAATCCGTTGTCAGATTATGAAAGGATACATATTTCAAGGTCAAAACTGAGCTCAAGCTGGTACTGTTGGTGTGGTTTCTGGCAAGTCATTATAGCTCAAGATTGTTTATAAGAATCTTAAAGATAATAGAAGAATGAGCCTGAAAAACTTCCCACCTTTATTCATCGTTATACAAAGATTAATAATTTTGACAATAATGAAGCTTTTTCTTTCTATCCTTGGGCTGGAATACTTATTTTGCACGTTTTATCCTGATAGTCAATCAGCTACTATTCTGAAACTGATTTCAATTCGGTATTCTATGTCATTACTTTATTATCAAAAGGTAAGCATGGATAAGGGAAGTAGGAATTGGCGATGCAATCCAGAATCCGTTAATATAAATACCAATATGATGAAGTGAATATAAAATGGATAATTAAAGGAATAAACGGATATAAAACTGATATAAACCGGATATTCTTAGGATAAAAAGGATAATCCCAGGATGAAACAAATAATAATTTTTCCATAACCTTCATAATTTCAAACAAACTTTGAAAGCCCTTACTCTGATTTGTAGCAACAATAATTGTTGGCTACAACTTTCCTAGGTACTCTCATTGGCATTTTGCATAATTAATTTATAAAGGGTAGATTATTCAAGCTGGGGAATTCTTCCAACGACGGCTCGAAAATTTTGTGAGAATGTGTTCCAATTACCCAGTATCATTGCACACTTGATCTTTATAAGTGCGGTTCCCTTTTAGAATATTCGGAATACAATTACAACATAATATACAAGTCTTTTTGTCTTGCTCTGGGTTTCTTAAATTGTTATGTAGTTTGTTGTTGATCTTTTTTTTTTCAATGGACTTTCTGAAACTTTCATAAAGTCATTACCATAACAGCTGTCGAGAAGCGAAATGTATTTCACCGATGGATCCCGTTGATTAATGAGTAAATCTTCAATGTACGATGGACCAACAATCTTCTCTAGTAAGACTGAAAGAAGATATTTATTTGACTTCACAGGACTTTCATATACGATCAAATTTTTCTCAACGTCCAATCACCAATGGCCTTGTTAAATGCATGGTATTTTGGAAGTTCCAAATATGTATACATCTTTGGTTGTTCGGAGACTTCACGTAACTTTTGATTAAGTTCAAAGAATTTACTGAGGGGATATGATCTGGTATCGACAATATTTTCAGAAGTATCATCGTCTTCTTCACCATCATCATTCATATTTCTCAACATGACTGTCAATTCATCGTACAAAGAAACTCATTACCCAAAGTACCAGATTGGTAAAACAAATTTAGATCATTCTTCCTAGGATATAGTAAAGGTAATATCCGATTCATCTGACTGAGCTTCAAAGACGGATCCTTAAGCTGGAGAGTTTTTGGACCC
>JAJMBA010000102.1:0-14712 GCA_030565205.1 Williopsis galapagoensis
ACCCCGGGCTGGTCGGTGAGAGCGACCGATGTTAGCCACTACACCATGCCGGATTTTTAGTTGCAGGTTGTAACTTCCTCTTTTTGCGCTTCACGTGCTGGTTACGCAGCACTGAAACTGCCTCTGAAAAATTCATCGACGATTTGGTGATCACTGTCCTATTGATGAAAGAGACTCTGGCAAGGATACAAGGGTAAACCACACACATCACATCACCATGATCCCTTCGTTCCGTATCGGGCTCACCCGCTCAAGCATACGAAGCTTCACCACTGCACGTCCCCTCTTTGAGAGCTCTTCACCATCCAACGACAAGGCTTCGAACGATTCACATATTGAGTTTCTCAAGAAATACTACCCAGCAGAGTTGGTGGAGAGTATCCAATTGGCCGAGACATTCATAGACCCAAAACACTTTGAGAACCGTAAATTGGCCACGACGGAATTCGCACCACCTTACTTGGATGATTTTTCCAAGAGGGACAAGTTCTGGGATAATCTTAAGATTGATGAGCCATGGAAATTAGACTACACCCATCCATTACAACCATCTCCTGTTGACATTCCAAAAGGCTCAACGCTAGAGGACTCCGGAGCCTCATCCGTCTCAAAGGGACTCGCTGCCCTTACCGGGTTGAACGAACGTTATATCGAGAAACTTTCCTCCCGTCCTTTGATCATGAAGAGAGTGTCGAACCAAACAGCAAAGGGTAAGATCCCAACGAATTATGCGCTCGTTGTCACTGGTGATAGAAACGGAATGGTTGGTATCGGAGAAGGTAAAGACCGAGTTGAGATGTCCCGTGCCGTGGCCAAGGCCCATTGGAACGCTGTGAAGAATTTGAAACACGTTCCAAGATACGAAGACCGTACGATCATTGGGAACATCGATCACGTTTTCCACGGTTGTAAGATCTTTTTGAAAAATGCCCCACCGGGTTTCGGGTTGAGGGTTAATCATTACATCTTTGAGATCTGTGAATTGGCAGGGATTAAGGATTTGAGTGCAAAGATTTACAAGTCTAGAAATGGGATGAACGTTTGTAAAGGTTTCATTGAGGCTTTGTCAAAACAACAAACATTGGAGGAATTGTCGTTGAATCGTGGTAAAAAGATCGTTGATATGAGAAAGACTTATTATTCTTCATAAGATCACATTTGTATATAAAAAGAACCATCATACATACTTTCATGGTTGAACTTATAGATCGTAGCAACTATACGCTCTTGAATTCTACCACTAACTACAAGACAAGTTTAAATAATAATAATTTATCAATATTTCACTAACCTGTAACCCAAACAAAACAAAAAGAAGTTGTTATAAATACCTTTGAATAATTTAACAAGAACAATCTGTACTACCACACTCATCTGATTTCTTCACCAATGGGATTCTTGCACAAGTACAATCACAATCTTGATTAGTCTTAGCCATCATCATTGAGATGGATCTCTTTGGGATGATTGATTGTTTCAAAGTTCTGACAGTGTTGGTCTTGATGATTTGAGAAAGCATTATTGTATTGAGTTGTGTTGTATGTGTTGTATGTGTTACTATGAAGTATACTTATGAAAGAGCAACAAACCTCATCTTGCAAAGTGCAACCGATCAAGTATTTATACTCTTCCTCACCCATGCCCGATATTGCGCAATTACACTATAACTCAGGTGCAGTGAGGTGGCACAAAAGAAATGTGGGTGTCAAAAACGGTTAAGTCAACACGGTAGACCGGTTATTGATACGCGTTTAACCAAGTCGTTCCAGGGGGACATTGATTATCTGAGATGAGGTGGGATTATGGGAAATTAAACGTGCATTTTATGGTGTTGGGTGTTGATAGCGCGTACGAGTAGTAGTGAGTTGTGTGTGTGTGTGGATAGTGTGGATATTCCTAAAGCCGGATACACCCACGGACCACGATAGAGGGCACAGAGGACACCCAGGGACATATTATGGGTAGGTATATTCCCCCATTTCTCTGGACATCTCACTTCTCGAGCATTTCATAATTCATCAGTCTCTGCCACCATGCCTCTTCGTAGTGGGCCTTGAAGAAATCTTGCGGAGCTCATCGGCAAATTCAAAAAAAAATCTTTTTGACAAGAACAAGTCCACAACGAGCAACGAAGAACACACCCCACAACAACAACCACAATGTCCCAAGTGCTGACCCAAGAGGAGTACGATATAATAGTCGAGGATGCGCGCTATGGTGACCTCGAGACCCTCCAGGAGATCTTCGCTGAGATTCCAGGTGAGGCCCTCCTACAGATAAAAGAAACACATACCAAAGCCACGCCCATCCACATGGCTGCGGCCAACGGACACTTGGAGACGGTGGTATACCTCCTGTCACTACTGGACCAGACACTGGCAGAGAAGTTGCTGGCCGAGCAGAACACGGACGGAAACACAGCGTTGCATTGGGCGTCGATCAATGGGCATTTGGAGATTGTGAAGCTTTTGATTGAGAAATATCATGGAGATCCATTTTTGAAGAACGCCTTCGGCCATGATTCCATATACGAGGCTGAGAACAACGGGAAGGAGGAGATTGAGAACTATTACTTGAAACAATTCGATATTGAACCATTGGGCGAAGATGTGGAGATTAAGGTTAAGAATGATGATGTTGATGTCAAGCCGGGTAAAGAGATTGAACAGATCACACAGGACCAGATCGATGCTACGGAGAGCAATGAGAAGTTCCTGGAGGAGCGAACCAAGAAGATGGATATATAGATAATGCACTTGTACGTTGTACGTTATAGTAGGATTAGCAGTGTGGTGCCGCAGCCCCGGGCGTTACCCTGTCTTGTGGTGGCGGCGGCTAAAAAAAACTGAACGAAAAGTTGAACGCTCATTACTCACGAAGAAGACCTCTCTCACGCGACTGCTATCTCAGCTGCAACCCAACCACGCACGCCATGTCTTTGGAAGAGAGCACTGCCGAACTTGGATTCGATCCAACTTTGAAGAAGAAGAAGAAGAAATCCACAAAGACCTTTGATGAGGATGCCGCCACGTCTAAAGAGGCTACTCCTGAGGTTGATGATGTGCTTTCAGGTTTGAAGAAGAAGAAGAAAAAATCCACCAAATCCTTCGAAGATCCAGAGGATGACAAGGCCACTGATGAAAAAAAGTCGGCCATCGATGAGATCTCTGAGTCCTTCGGTGAGTTGAAGTTGAAGAAGAAGAAGAAGAAAGCATTGGCGCCAGTTGATGATGAATTTGATGCACAATTGAAAGATGCCGGTGTATTGAACGAGACGGCCGACTCCACAGAAGCAAACACAGCCACGACGGTATCACATGAACAAGAATCCGCAGAAGCACAATCGGAATACGGATTACCATACGATGAATTGTTGGATAGATTCTTCAAGATCCTCAAGGAGAACAATCCAGAACTTGCCGGTGAGAGATCCGGATCCAAATTCAAAATCCCACCTCCAATCTGTCAAAGAGAAGGTTCAAAGAGAACAGCTTTCGCCAACGTGCAAGAAATCAGTGAGAAATTACAAAGATCACCAGAACATTTGATTCAATACCTTTTCGCGGAATTGGGTACCTCAGGTTCCGTTGATGGACAAAAGAGATTGATCATCAAGGGTCGTTTCCAACCTAAGCAATTGGAAAACGTGTTAAGACGTTACATCATCGAATACGTGACGTGTAAGACTTGTAAGTCTATCAACACACAATTGAAGAAGGAACAATCAAATAGATTGTTCTTCTTGGTCTGTAATAGTTGTGGTTCCACAAGATCTGTTTCTTCCATCAAGACCGGTTTCCAAGCACACGTTGGAAAGAGAAAGAAAATTTGAATATATATATACAAGTCTACAGAGTTTAATTCTATCATTGCAATCATTTAATAAATTAGTCATTTCTATGTAGCAGAACAGCGAGTATAGTACTAGCACAACGTGTTCTTTTGTCTTTGTGGGTGCATCACAGTTATTAGCAGGGCGGTTACTTCAACAGAACTATTTCCCAGTGGATGACATAGGTGGACCGTCCTTTTTACCAATTGGTGGCCGTATGAGACCCATAGGTGGTTTGTTCATAGCCAGGGATGCGGTTGATGAGGTGGCGGTTGGGAGTTGTGGAGTGGCATAGACCCTCCTGGTGCGCTTCTTCTTCACGGTGGGGTCCACTTCGGGACAGTCGTTGTAACCTGGGACCTGGGACTCGGACACGTTCTGGTAGGACATGTGTGGGTGGTGTGTGGTGTGTGGTGTGTGGTGAGTAGCGGTGGACTGGGTGTCTTGAAGAAGAGCGCGGGCCAAAGTTGCAACGGCGAAAAACTTTGAGAACAACTACAACAACAACACTGGAACAACACACACCACACGCGCACACACACCACAAGCCATGTCCATCCAGACTGTCGACCAGAACAAGGACCTCAAGGGTGTCTCCCTCATTGCCGCGCACTCGCACATCTCCGGGCTTGGGCTCGACGACAACCTGCAACCTAAAGAGGAGATCTCCCAAGGAATGGTTGGTCAACACCAGGCACGTAAGGCTGCTGGTATCATTCACAAGATGGTTGAGAACGGGTCCATCGCCGGGCGTGCCGTTTTGATCTCAGGTCCTCCATCCACGGGTAAGACTGCGCTCGCGTTGGGATTGAGCCAGGAATTGGGGACCGATGTGCCATTTACTGCGATTGCGGGTTCTGAGATCTATTCATTAGAATTGAGCAAGACCGAGGCGTTGACCCAGGCTTTTAGAAAATCCATCGGGATCAAAATCAAAGAGGAGACCGAGATCATCGAGGGTGAGGTTGTTGAGATCCAGATTGATCGTTCCATCACCGGTGGGCATAAACAGGGAAAACTCACCATCAAGACCACCGATATGGAGACGATTTATGAGCTGGGTAATAAGATGATTGAGGGCTTAACCTCGGAGAAAGTGTTGGCCGGTGATATCATCTCCATTGACAAGTCGAGTGGGAAAATCACGAAACTTGGCCGTTCTTTTACAAGATCGAGGGATTATGATGCAATGGGACCGGATACGAAATTCATCCAGTGTCCAGAGGGGGAATTACAAACTAGAAAGACTGTTGTCCATACGGTATCATTACATGAGATTGACGTTATAAATTCGAGATCGCAAGGGTTCTTGGCATTGTTCAACGGTGACACGGGTGAGATCAGTTCGGAAATTCGTGAACAGATTAACACAAAGATTGCCGAATGGAAAGAGGAAGGTAAAGCTGAGATCTTGCCTGGTGTTTTATTCATCGATGAGGTCCACATGTTGGATATTGAAAGTTTCTCATTCATTAACAGAGCACTGGAGGATGAATTCTCCCCTATTGTCATCATGGCCACCAACAGAGGTGTCACCAAGACTAGAGGAACGAATTACAAGAGTCCACATGGTATACCATTGGATCTGTTGGATAGATCCATCATCATCCAGACCAAGTCTTATAACGAGGATGAGATTAAAAAGATCATTTCCATCAGAGCACAAGAGGAAGAAGTTGAATTAGCCACCGATTCACTAGATTTATTAACAAAGATTGGAATGGAGACAAGTTTACGTTATTCAACAAATTTAATCTCCGTTGCTAACCAATTGGCACTCAAGAGAAGAAGCTCCACCGTGGAATTGGAGGATATCAACAGATCATACTTGTTATTCTTGGATTCAAAGAGATCAGTGGCATTCTTGAATGAATTCTCTGAACAATACATTGATGATTTGGGTAATGTTGAAATTGGTGGGAAACGTGATACGGATGTCGATATGGCTACATAGACAGTTTGAGTTTTTTTTTTCCTTAAAAATCTAATAGATCATTGATTTTAGTATAATTCACGTAGTTTTCTGTTCGATATACTAAAGTTGTATGTATGTGTATGCTTGTTTGTTTTCTGTTGTTTTTGTCGTTGTTGGATTGAATGAAAAAAAGAATTAACCAGAACTCTTAGTATTCAAAATCAAAGCAATAATCATACCATACAAGCCCAAAACTTCAGCAAAGATTAAAATCAACACAATCCCCACAAACAATCTTGGTTGATGCATGAATTTCCGTACACCTTCATCACCCACGATACCAATGGCATAACCCGAACTCAAACATGCAAACCCAACACTCAAGCCACAAGCCAAGTGCATGAATCCATTGAATAAGGTATACTCCTCCGTTGGGGACAATCCACCAGCAATCAACACAGAGACGACGAGTCCATACACGGCAAGAATACCGGACATGACCACTGGGATTAAGGACTTCATGATCAATTCAGGCTTGAAGGTACCGATACCGGCAATACCAATACCTGATTTAACAGTACCAAAGGCGGCACCGGCACAGGATAGAATCATCGCAGCGGCACATCTATGAACAAGGTTAGTAATTCCTTTGTTCTCTAATGTCATCCCAATGAACCATGGGTCCCACAGTGTGGTGGAAACATGGTCAATTGGGAGAATGATAAGATAAAGCACTCACCCTGCAAAGCCAAAGAAAGGGGCGAAACCCGGGGCAAGTTCTTGAGAAACAACCTCGGCCCTGTGATTATGTTAGTATGTGTGACTTGGACACAATGGTGGATGGTACGCACATGTTGTGTATGTGTGGCAATGGTGGATGAGTCGAGTGATGATTGGCGTTACAGTGTAGTTGACGTTTGGCATCCACTTTTTTTGGCTGCCGCTGCTCGGCCGGGCTGCCCTCGGCTCACCAGTTCCACCAGTTCCACCCACACGGGGCCCTGTCTGGCCCTGGGCGGGCGTGCTGGTAGTTACGCTCGTGGGCATGGGAGAGACACCCTGCACGCGTAATTTCCAGTACGGGATTGTTTACTTTTTGGTGATGTTTCTATACCGATTTACTCCACAACACTCGGGATCACTGGACTGCTGAATGTATCAACGTGAAGCACACCTGATAACACCACCACCGATCCCTAACAACACAGCACCCGCTATGGATCAGAAGATAAACCTATCCATCAAAGACCTGAAGCACATAGAGCTCCAATTCAAACGAGATGCACTCAACAAACTTGACCTCTATCTCCCCACCAACGATCCCAAGGACTTTCTCAAGACCGAAGTGTCCAATCTCATAGATGATTTCATTGTGGAGATATTCCAAAACTCAAAGGAGAACTTACAGATCGATGGTGTTGATGATGACGATGAATTAAACAATGAGATTGAACCGTTTGATTTCAAATTACAAGATGAGATCAGAAAGTTATATCAACAGGTTGAAGATGAAACGATATCACTGACAAAGAAAAGAAAAATGATGCCGATGGAGCTGGTGGACCAGTATAAACAACAAGTTGAACAATCATTCAAAAAGATCAAGACGTTGGAAGAGGATATTGATGCCATACAGAAGGATGATCAATCTGAATTAGACACCAGTGAAATGGTTGACACGAAAGAGATGATTGATGAATATTCAAAATCATTGAAGGATTTGAAAAAACTGAAGGATTTTATACCGATGGAGAAGACTAAAGTTGAAAAATTGAAAAATATCGCCAAATTCTTGAATGATCGTTAAGAATCACATTACTCACTTCACAGATCCGCATTGTTGTCACACTTTTCATACAATCTGATACACATATAAACCTGTCAGAGCACCCAGCATGAGTTTCCAGAAGGTCCGAGTTGATTATGATGATCGACGTGATGAATATCCAAGAATTCAAAGAATCACTCCCACTTCACGTGACCTTCACCCGGAAGGCCCCGAAAAAATGTTCCCATCATTATTCAAACGCGTAATCTTTCATTCCCTTCACTTATCAACAAACAAACCTACCACCCAGTGTCCCAACAACCAATCATGAATGCATTGATCAAAGTGAAGGATAAATTAATTTCAAATAACGGGGGATACCCACCTGCTTTGACCATTGGGTTGACGATCTTCCTGCCATTCCTATACATCCTCAATCATATCATCAGCATCAATGACACCATTTCATTATCACCTGAGGCATTGTTCAAATTCGACATGAATCGGGTATCCCTCTACCCATTGGGGCATCTCTCACTTCTGCATCTGTTGTTCAATACGTTATCGTTGATTGCGCCATTGTCGAAATTTGAAAGATCACACGGAACGGTGTACACCGGGGTCATTCTGAACTTGTTTGCGGTGTTCGTTGCCATTCCATACTGCATCCTGGGTTATTACTTATGGCCAAACAAGTCCGTTTTGGGAGCATCGGGTTGGATCTTCAGTTTTGCCGCGTTTTACGCATATGAAGAGTCCTTGATCCAGCCAGTTATCAAGTTGACACCAACGATCACCTTCCCAACAGTCTATGTGCCTTTCCTCTCCGTGTTCATCGTTGCTGTTGTGTTGCCTGGCTCTAGTTTGATTGGACACTTGCTTGGTGTGTTGGTTGGGTATGCGTATGCTTTCAAGTATATGAACGTGTTGATCCCTCCATCAAAGGTTATTGAATGGATTGAGAACAAGTTGGAGAAGTTGATTGGTTTCATCCCAAGTATGTTTCATTATTATAAGGAGGTTGATGCCAAGTATAATAGATCGGAATCGAATTACGTTTCATTGTGGCAAAGTCATGTCATCAATGCCGATGGATCTGTTGAGTCTTCTAATGGGTTTGAAGGTGAAGGTAGAGTGTTGGGTGTTTGAATAGCCGTATGCAAAATAAATGGATAGATATTTAATCATATATCCAGTAGTATCACAGACCCGTAAGCCCTATATAACACATTTACAGTGACTGGTAGAAGAAAAGCCATTGTCGTTTATCAACAAAAAGGATACAAAGAATTAAAGAAAACCACCAACCACCAAAAAAACGAAAAAGAGCATTATAAAGATAAAAAATCATTGACAACACAAAATCATTGACAACACAAAAAATTTTAAACAAAAGATCAATCAATGAGAATATTGAGCAATCAATTGATTCTTGAACAAATCAACTTTATTCCCAATAGTCTTTTGTAAATCAAATTTCTCCTCTTTCAAAATCGAAGAACTGTAGTACAACTCCTTTGGAATCTCTCCAATGTAACCAGTATCACCAAACCCACCGATGAAGTAAACCTCCTCAATATGGAATCTAACCCAGAAGCTCTGATGGACCTGACTATCAACCCACGAGGCGGCATCCTTATGACGGGCAATAAACTTGGCCTTGAGGTCGTCATCGACGGTTTCCAAAGTCTCAAACTCACCAACGAGGTTCAATCTTGGTGATCCAGCGACCGAGTCCTTTCTCGATCCAGGGTATTGTCTCTCAACGGTCTCCACTGGGGAGTGATCACCGGTTCTGATGGTCAAACTGTATGAGGACCCGGCATTGATGTTCTTGAACGACGTGGAGATGTTGATAGCAAGGAGTAAGAGATCACCGTTGTCGAAGTCGGTGTAGTACTCAACCATGGACACTGGCACTCCGGAATCTTGATAGATGGTGTTGAGATTCAGCAAGGACTCTCTGTTGACGAGCGTGCGGGCATATACGGCGGCATCTTCAACTTTTGGACGGGACCAGGCATTGACGCTGGTGAGGGCGGTGAAAAGGGTCAAGAGTGATAATCTCATCTTGGTTTGGAGGTTCGGATTGGGGTTGTGATATTATATATTGGGGATCTAGTGGAGTGTGGTTTGTAAAAGGTGTGAGAGTGAGATCTGGGGAAAACATTTGATTTTATGTGTTAAACAAGGGTGTTTTTTTGCCCGTTACAAAGGGATAAACACCTTTAAATAAACCAGATCATTTCAACCACAACGAATAGGGCGGTAAGTATGGGATCGTTATCATCGTGCCTTATAGGTATGATAGTTATGAAATGTGATTTTCTCTCCAGATTGTACTGGTTTTCTTGGTTAAAAAGAGGTTGGTTTTCTTGAGTTCATGGATTTATCGGTATGTTTGATATCACCGATAAGTCTTCCAATGAGACATTCGTTAAGAAAATGGAGCGATGCTTCAAAACAATAGCGTGATATCTTAAGCTTATCGCTTGTGCTTCTTTCCTGAGTCCTGATCAGTTTATAAACATTTGAACTTCATTTTGACTATCCTTTCAAGTTGTGAGCCTATATAACTCCACATTTTCCTCTCCATTCAAGGGGATTGTTCAACATGACAATCTCTGGCCAAACTGATCATCCATTCGACCACATATCGATCATTCAACAGCTGTAGGCAGCCACACTCTTGCTGATACACATGGTCAGTCAACACACTATCTCTTCCTGCCAACCACACAATACATCTCGCACTCCGTCTATCAGTGTCACTGGCCCATTGACCCGACCATGGATCCTTTGACCCTTCTAGTCTCTCCTGATCTCTCCAGTCTCCGGTGAGTCCCGCCAGTCCCTTGCGAATCGAGTGCTTTGGCAGCGCGAAGTGTATCCCAACAAAAAAGCTTTGGCGTGGCCAACAATTTTTAGCCTCAAAGATCGTGGAGAAGACCGAACGATGGCTCACTCTGAACACTCATATTGGACCTATACAGCATGTACAACAAGAATTGAATCACAATTGCTGGATATAAATATTAGAAAATACCACTACCAAGTATAAGTATACATCTGGCCCCTTCAACCGACATGTCCCGGCGCTTCATCGTGTGATAGCTGTGACACCAGACCCTTAGTCCCCACTGCGAGTCTTGTAGTCCCTCCGGTTGAACGAAGTCGCGTTAAACGAAATCACCAAACGTCCATTCTTCCATCATCACTCCATCAGAACAATTCCCATTAGGGCGGCTTGTTAAATTGAAACTTATCAACTTTATCTCTCTCTTCTACCACTCGTTCAATTGAACTGTTTCTTCGAACTTCATCACACTGTTCGATCCACAAATCGTTCTTTTGAATACATTAATCAACTCATTCTGAGAGAAGGATCCATCACATCCATCCCTATTTTCCACATATTTTACTTCCACATATATAGATATCATCCATAATATCTTTTATCCGTTCATAAATATTCCAATCTTACCAAATACCACATACAAACTCACCCAGTATAATCAATTATAATGGCTGAGCACAAGATTGTCCACGAAGCCATCAATGTCGATGCTCGTCATGCACCAAAGGAGTTTTTCGCCAAACAGCCAAATAAGGGATTTGTCAATGATTTAGAACATTACAAACAACTTCACAAACAATCTATCGAAGACCCAAGTGCCTTCTTCGGTCCATTGGCCAAGGAGTACTTGGACTGGCACAGACCTTTTGATAAAGTCCAAAGCGGTTCTTTGGAGAATGGTGATGCCTCTTGGTTCCTCAATGGTGAATTGAACGCTTCTTACAACTGTGTTGATAGACACGCTTTCGCCAACCCAGGTAAGACCGCCATCATCTACGAAGCCGATGATGAGAAGGAGAACAGAATCATCACTTTTGGTGAATTGCTCAGACAAGTCAGTGAAGTTGCTTCAGTCTTGAAGACTTGGGGTGTTCAGAAGGGTGATACTGTTGCCGTTTACTTGCCAATGATCCCAGAAGCCGTTGTTGCTATGCTTGCCGTTGCTCGTTTAGGTGCCGTCCATTCCGTTGTCTTTGCCGGTTTCTCTGCTGGTTCTTTAAGAGATCGTGTTGTCGATGCCAACTCTAAGGTCATCATCACTTGTGATGAAGGTAAGAGAGGTGGTAAGACCGTCCACACCAAGAAGATTGTCGATGAGGCCCTCGTGGATACCGACACTGTTGAGAAAGTGCTTGTTTTCCAAAGAACTGGTTCTGAGGGAATCCCAATGACTTCTGGTCGTGATTACTGGTGGCACACAGAGACCAAGAAAAGTAGAGGTTATTTACCACCAACTCCAGTTAACTCTGAAGATCCACTTTTCTTGCTTTACACCTCTGGTTCTACAGGTTCTCCAAAGGGTGTTGTCCACACCACCGCTGGTTACTTGTTAGGTGCTGCTTTAACCACTAAGTACGTTTTCGATATCCATCCAGAAGATGTTCTCTTCACCGCTGGTGACGTTGGTTGGATCACTGGTCACACTTATGCCCTTTACGGTCCATTGACCTTGGGTACGGCTACCATCATCTTTGAGTCCACCCCAGCTTACCCAGATTATGGTCGTTACTGGAGAATCATTGAGCGTCATAAAGCCACCCACTTCTACGTTGCTCCAACTGCTTTGAGATTGATCAAGAGAGTTGGTGAGGCCGAGATTGACAAGTATGACATCTCTTCATTAAGAACATTGGGTTCCGTTGGTGAACCAATCGCTCCAGATCTTTGGGAGTGGTACAATGAGAAGATTGGTAAAGGTAAAGCTGTCATCTGTGACACCATGTGGCAAACCGAGTCAGGTTCCCATTTGATCGCTCCATTGGCCGGTGCTATCCCAACCAAGCCAGGTTCCGCTACCGTTCCATTCTTCGGTATCGACGCCGCCATCATTGATCCAGTCTCTGGTGAGGAGTTGAAGGGTAACGATGTCGAAGGTGTCTTGGCTGTCAAATCTTCATGGCCATCAATGGCCAGATCTGTATGGAACAACCATGACAGATACTTGGAGACTTACCTCAAGCCATACCCAGGTTACTACTTCACAGGTGATGGTGCTGGTAGAGATCATGACGGTTACTACTGGATCAGAGGTCGTGTCGATGACGTTGTCAACGTTTCCGGACATAGATTATCCACCGCTGAGATTGAAACCGCATTGGTGGATCATCTCGGTGTTTCTGAGTCCGCCGTTGTTGGTGTTGCTGATGAATTGACCGGTCAAGCCGTCATTGCATTTGTCTCATTGAAGGAGGGATACTTGGTCCAAGCCAATGAAAAGATTGTGGATTCCAACGAACACATCACCCCAGAGAAACTCCGTCGTGAATTGATCTTACAAGTCAGAGGTGAGATTGGTCCATTTGCCGGTCCGAAGACTGTTATCATTGTTGATGACTTGCCAAAGACCAGATCTGGTAAGATCATGAGAAGAGTTTTGAGAAAGATCACTTCTAACGAGGCTGAACAATTGGGTGATTTGTCCACTTTGGCCAACCCAGAGATCGTCCAGGATATCATTGAGGCCGTCAACGTTCAATACTTCAAGAAGTAATTGATTTCATTCTGAAAGAAGGAGGAGGAAGAGTTGTTGTTATTTAAATAGATGTTGGAAGTGAATTGAAAGAAGACACATATAGATGGTATAGAGTGTTTGATCATCCTCATTTTAGAAAAAAATTTGCTAAATATTTAATATTGAATTGACCCGCAAGATTGTTATTGAATTAAAAGACTACATTGTAAGACCTAATCATGAAAAACAAAACATCTACTGTATTGATCTATGGAGCACCAGAAACGATTTAGAATCTCTTACCGATTTGCTCCTCGATAACCTTCTCAGCCTTCTCGTAGTTAGCCTCACCAACCTTGTTCTTGATTTGGTCAATCTTGTCCTTACCGACGAAACCCTCGAGCTTCTCGACGTACTTGTGGCTGGAAGAGTTCTTGTGCTCGTCCTTCTTCTCCTCACCCTCCTTTTTCTCACCGTCCTTGGTCTCCTCCTTCTTCTCAGAGTCCTTGTTCTTGTTCAAGAAGCCCTCAACTTGGCTCTCGATACCAGCTTCCGTAGCCTTGTCCTTGATAGAATCTAATAAACCCATTGTGTGTGTATGTGTGTGTGTACTTACGAAGGTAGAGTGTGGTGAAGGTAAAAAGATGGACACTTCGTACCTTGAATAATAAATACCACACCCAAAATCCATCATGCACGGAAGCAGATACCTGAAATTCGGGAATCGGGCTTGTGAGGGTTGGCGGGGGGCTTTTTAGTGCGGCCCCAGTTGTGGGCAAATCTGATATCGTGGAGATTCGAAGTGAAACAACATTCCCAAACTCTGGGGCTGTGCTTAGCCGGACCAATATCCCGAAAGGATACTGGGAGTCGATCAGATCGAACTCTCATGCTGAATGATCTGAGTTCATGATCAGTCACATTGGCATTCATTCAAATCCTACCTGTCAATTTTCAAATTCCTTTACAAATCTATCGCACAAGTACCAACTCAAACTTCAAGATCCGTTCCTGATGACGGCTGTATGGAGTAGTACCTTCCAAATTGTCGGCCCTTATACTGAGAGGTTTTTCAAGCTTCTGGTAAACGCACAAACCCCTCACTGTCTTTCCTTAAAACAATCTGAGATAGAATTGAAGAATATATATGCATCGGAACTTAAATCATGTCTTTAAGTTTAGTTCAACGATCAGTTGACATTTGTGTTGCCAAGAGAATGGTGTTTGGATTTACCTAGACAGTCAAAGATGGTTTTTACTTACTCCAAAGACTTTTCATAGATATCAGATCATTCTCCTTAAAATAGGCTTGCTTGGTAATATTACTAAGATTAAGAAGAGTCTTTCAGTACAGTTTTTCCAGGTTGTAAATGATTAATAAGGACAGAACTGTCAAGTTGATAGCTAATGTTGAGAAATGAATCACAAGAAATTCTTTCAGTTTGGGAACAGTATTTTCCATAAAGAATCCCCCATCCTGTAGTTCTAGCTAATATGCAATAAGTGAACAAGTGGGGGAAAAAATAGTTGCAAAAGATGTTTGTAGGTGTCTTCTATCAGACTTCTAACTGTTCAAAAAAAAACAAAAAAAATAAATGCGCAAGCCCGGAGTCGAACCGGGGGCTCAAAGATGGCAACTTTGAATTTTACCGCTAAACCACTTGCGCTT
>JAJMBA010000103.1:0-14321 GCA_030565205.1 Williopsis galapagoensis
CTCAAGCTCAAAGAGATGCTGCTGCTGAGTACGCCCAATTGTTGGCTCAACGTTTGCACGAGCGTAAGGCTGAGAAGGCTGAGGTTAGAAAGAGAAGAGCTTCTTCCTTGAAGGCTTAAGGGAGAGAAGAAAGAAAATTCATATAATGAGGATGGATTCGAAGTATAATTCAGGATTCAGATTATGACCCGACAGGGAGGTTTGGACATAATTGTTTGCGTGTATGTTTTCGTTTGGTTTCGCATGAGCAGTTCGTTCTTCTCCCTTTCAGAGAGATGCACAGCTGTATTGTTTTGTTTGTTAATGATTATTTAGGAAAGTTTTAAAAATCTGTCCCTGTAGTTGCAATCCGATTACGTTTTCCTCTTTGACGTTCCATGTTCTAACAAAAACCTGGCTGTACTTCGGCCGGCGACGATCTAGAATTAGCCCGCCAAATACTAGTACATCAACTACACGCGACTGAAACATCTTGCATTACACAGTGAAGCTCCTTATATCATACGATAGACACTATGGCAAACGACGATTTAGTGGTAAGTACCTCTGGATACCATTTCTTTATGGATCACATACTAACTAAAATTAGAACTTTCCTACACCAGCTGAAGCCTTCGGAAGACAGCCAAACTCACGTAAAGCTCCACCACAGCATCACAATCAACAGTATTCCCAACAGAGACCTGATGGAAGTTATCCACCTCTCCATCCTAATCAGTCCGCTGGAGCACACCCACGCCCAACATCTGGTCAACGGATCACATCGAATGGTAACCGTCTACAACATGGAGAACCGAGATCATCCAACGGCAACTTGAGAGATCAATATATCCAATCGCCTCAAGGCGTTTCAAATATACCACCAGTGCCACAAGGTTCAAGATCTAGACAACCCCAATCACGCAGTGTCTCAGGAAATATGTCAGATGGCTACGGAAGATCACCTTATGCCGGTAACTCATCACCTCAAGTCCCAGCCGTATCGTCGACTCCTACATCTAATGGTAACTATCAACAGCAACCACCTCCACAACAGAGAGTTCAAAGACAGCAACAGCAGTTGCCACAACAGTCCCAGCAGCCCCAGCAGCCTGAACAACCTCAAAGACAACCATCGCCACAACAATCAGCCTCCCAAATCTTGGAGAGACAACTCCGAGATATCTATGATCGTGCGGATCGTAATCGCGATGGAAGATTAGATGAAGAAGAGCTTGGCTCGGCGCTTCTCAACAATGACGGTACACAGTTCAGTTCAAGTACCATAAGGCTTATGATCCGTCTCTTTGACACGGATGCATCTGGAGCCATTGAATTCAGAGAGTTCTATCACCTTTGGAACTATATTTTGCACTGGCGGAAGACATTTCAAAGATTTGACACTGATCAAAATCAAAAGATCTCCTTTGGTGAATATCAAACCGCTCTTGAAAGTTTCGGCTACAGGCTTCCTACCGATATTGCACTCTTTGTCTTTCAGAAATTCGGAGAATTCAACTCCAACAAGCCAATGTCATTGAGATTTGATAAGTTTGTGGAAAGCCTTGTTTGGTTATTGCGTTGTACTAATGTCTTTAAGAAGTTCGATACACAAGGTAATGGTGTTGCTACAATCACGTTTCAAGATTTTGTTCATGAAATCATCTCGTTTATTTAATTTAGGCTTAGATCATTACATAATTTGCTTCTGGTCCTTGTCTCTCTATATCTATTGTATTTTCTATGCACATTCAGTGATATTAAGTACTTCTTTCCTTAGATTGTAAGATCAAAAAATGGCTGTTGGTTTTTCAAATAATAAAGAATATTCTGTTTTATCAAAAGTGCAAACTAGAGGCTTCATTAATGGAATTATTATATTTCTGGAAAAAAAACAAAATTTATTGAAAAATTACAAACTAGGAAGTTCATTCCAGAGACAAAAAAATTCATTAAAAATCTTATACACATGTAACTTATCGTAATTAAACATGAGGTGGTTACTATCATCTGTTCGGCATATATTGTGAGACAGGGCTGTCCAGGTTTCCTGTAAGTGATGTCCAGATGTTTCGGGACTCGAACCGCGCTACCTGCTGTTGTAACCACAGTTATCAACCAGTAACTACAATACCACCTCGATTCAAAGAGAAGGAAGGATAGGATCCAACACCATTAAATTCTGGCACTCCTCGTGGAACAGAAATGAGAAACATAATAGTACTCAAATGGAACTTAGCGCCCGGTTGAGCCAGCCAAAGAGGTGTGTTGAAGCCTGGTTGCTATGTGGGGTTCTTTGTTGACATTTCGAGCTAGGTGACACAAAACCAAATCACAATTCCGCTATTTAGGACTGGTCTCGCAGAAGATCTGGAACCAAGATTTCTTACAAGCTCCTATATGATTCAAAAATCATCATCTAGGAGGCAAACTACTGAGGCGCTTCGTTGAGAAAAAGTTAACGATTATAGACCCATGTCGCACCAAACATACCTGGAGCTTGTCTTTGAAGCCGCTGCCAACTATGCTGTTTTTGAGAGATTGAAGAATGAGGCGTTGAATCAAGAGGAACCATGCTCAACCTATGGTAATGAGAAGTTTAACGTTGGTATTGATGTTCTTCCAAGTCAAGTTGAGAATATGAAGGCTAAGAAGGGTGCCGCTTTCAATCTTTTACTTGTTGGCCAATCTGGTTTGGGTAAGACAACTTTCATCAACACGTTGTTCGGTACTTCTATTCTTCCTAATGTTTGGCACGATATTGAAGACAGCAAGGCAAATTGCGAATTTGGACAGACTACCAAGTTGACCGCCCACAAGGCGTATTTAACTGAGGATAACTTCAATTTGGATTTCACTGTCATTGACACTCCAGGGTTTGGAGACTTCATAAACAACCAATTTTCGTACCTTCCAATCACTGAGTACATTGATGAGCAGTTGAGACTTCACATGTTTCAAGAGGAACAACCAGATCGGACAAAGAAGATTGACAACAGAGTCCATGCATGCCTCTATTTTATTAATACCAGCTCGAGAGGGATTTGCCCGGTGGACATTGAAGCTATGAAGCACATTTCGACAAGGGTGAATTTGATTCCAGTTATCCCAAAGGCTGATACTTTAACTACCTCAGAGGTTCATGAGAACAAACAGTTGATCAGACAAATTATTAAGATGCAAGGGATCAAGATATGTGACTTCCTTCAGGACGAAGACGTCAAAATGTCAATTGTTAGACAAGTCCCATTTACAGTCATTGGATCTGAGTCATATGTAACCCCAGATTATGAAGACGCTGTTCCTGTTTTGGGTAGAAAGTACAACTGGGGAGTTGCTGAAGTTGAGAATCCTGACCATTGTGATTTTGTGAATCTCAGAGAGGTTTTGATGGCTTCAAATTTGATTGATTTGATTTCTTCAACAGAGACGTACTACGAAAACTGTCGTACGAAATTGATCAAGACTAGAATCAAAGAGGCCAAGAACATTTTCCAAAATGATCGTTTCTTAGAGGGTGTTGATTTTGACAATCCAGATGAGAATGGTTTGAACACTTGTAAAATACTTTCAAGGTATAACAGAGATCATGTAAATGATTTGGTGGTCCAATGGAGTCCAGTATTTATCCAAAGACAACTTGTCCAAAAGAAAAGATACAATGAAATCATCTATGCCGAAGAGAAGAAGTTCAAAGAATGGAAGAGGGCATTGTTTTCCAAGCAGCAATCGTTTAACACAGAGATTGATGACATTCAACTTGAACTTAACAAAGTTACTGACCAACTCAATGAATTTAAGCTGAGAGCTGGTAAAGTTGCCGAGGCCCAGAAGTTGCAGATGATGTTACAAATTGAAAGTGAGAAGGAAGTTCTGGCTTTTGAAGCTGCAGAGAAAGAGAAAGAGAAGGCCAAAGGGAAGAAGAAGGAGAAAACTGAGAAAACTGAGAAAACTGGGAAACTGGAGAAAATTCAAGGAGCCAGCGTTTCTCCAGGTGTTAAAGCGGCATGAAGAATGATGATTTTGCTTTTTACATCTCCCAAACCTCTTTCGAAGTTTGCGAACTCTCAGCCTTCAGACCGACTATTATCTATACTTACCAGTGCCCATCATGTGTAGAGTTGTTGATCGTTTAATCGTACTAGTAATTATTATGAGACCAAGTTCGTGTAGTGATCTATAGAGGTGTAGATGAATAGCCCTGATAAAATCTGCCATTCGGCACGGCTCTCAAATTCCGAGCCGTGTGTGCCCAAACCATTTTGTCCGGCGCGGCGGTTGAAAAGAAGAGGGAAAAATGGGTTCCGCTTCTTCCCTCTCACTCAGGATCTCCTTCTGAAAGCCACAAGCAAGTAAAGGTAAGTTCGAACATATGGAGAAACTCCAACTGTTTATTGAAGTTCTTGACTTTCTATTTTGATGATGATCCACTTATTTATATGTTTTTTCTGGCATCTCTAATGTTAGGGCCTTGTTTAATTACCGGGTTCAATGAATACAACTATTTGACTATTATCTGATCTCAATTTAGAAGGGAATATTTGACTTTCATACAAACTTTTTGGGGGGATTACCAAATCCATCGAAACTCATGGTTACTAACATCATTTCAAGTTGACCTATTATCCACTGATCATCTATCAGATATAATACATCACATTTACTACTTTAAATCATCACGCCGTAGACGTTATCAATTACTTTGTACTTATCGACGACTTAAAGGCTTGTTTGAATCCCATAATTCCCCTGATCCTCTAGGAGCGTAGTCGACATCGCTCAATTTCGTTACACGAATCCCTGTGCTGCGTTTGGATTGTGCTTTCTCCTTTGACGATGTATCTTTCTGTGTTGTATCTTTGTTACCGTTGAACAGCAATGAATTAGCCTGAGTTATATTGATGCTTGGTATTTGAAATGAATCAACCCAGATCCTTGTAGACTTGTCTTCGGTGATGAATTTCCAATCTTCAGTGTCCAGATGTATCTTCTTGATCAATGGCCTCAACAGAAACTTGAACCTCCCAGGCATGACGGCTTTGGTGGAGTTCTTCCTATTTGAACGTGCATCATCAGAGCCAATAGACAACTCTTTCAAACTTTCATCAAATTCTGATTCAGACCTGGCCAGGATTTCCTTCTTGATCGGCTGTGGTGGTGCAGTTTCAAACTCATCTGATCTGGGAGAACGAGTTTTGTACTTTAGACATGCTTTCCACGAGGGTCCAACGTCTTCAATGTCTTCCAATATGATCTTTGAAGCGATATCATCATTTTCAGATGAAACTGTCTGTTCTATAAACTTGATACTTTTTCTAGCATTCATCGCCTGTATAGAGTCACCTTTCTTCATAAAGTCCAACTCATGGATCGCTATAATTCAGTTAGTAAACATTCAGCATAGATGATAAGCCATTGAGTTACTTACTATATGATGGAATGAAAAACACAGCATCTTTTCGGGTATCTTCAATCAGTTTTCTTACATTGCCCAATCCTTTGGCGAACGCAGAAGAATCAATTATGAAATATCCATCTTTCTCTCCTGGGTTGTCCTGATAAGAGGTGTTAGTACTATAACATCAACAGCGCCCCCAAGGGTACATTTGGTACATACACTAGAAGACATGTCCATGTATGATAGGACCTGTCAAATCAACCCAGCTGCTTGCTAGAAAGCAAAAAGGTGTAAATATGGGTTGCAACTTGGGAGGACATATTCTGAACCCGCCAAAATGGGGAAAAATCAGGGCGGAGTAACCCAGACAGGCAATCACTACTAAACATGGGTATGGGTATGTACATGCTTTCTATTATGTGCTGCAATTCTATCTATGTGTATGTGGAGAGATCACAAGTCCGAGATGTGATCAATTAGTGAATCTGGTTTGAAGGGCCAGACATCGAATACCTCAACGATTTTCAAGAATTCTTGGGCAGTGAGTCCGTTTGGTTTCTTCTCCAAAAGATCTTTTCCAAGGACTTGGTTGAAATATTGTTCAGCACCAGGTCCGAGATTCTTCACACTTTCTGATACCTTCTTCACCTTGAGGATCATGAGGTTCTTTGTCACAAAGTCCCATGAGTACATGTCTTGAACATTTGGATCCTTTGGATTAATCTCCAATAAAACCACAGGATTTTTGGAGTTTGTAAAGTCTTTTGGATTGAACAAAATCGAATCTTTCAACACCGAATCGTCAAACAATTTGAGATTAGGGCTGTCTGGGGCTGCAATGACTCTTGAATTTGAAAATGTCTCCGTCACAACTGAAGCTTTATGTCTAGCACGAGCATGGATTGGCGCCATCAACTTGATTGCAGTTGGTTCAGGAATCCAAAGAAGCATTCTGACACTGCCAAACCTTTGGATCCAGTTCTGATTACCCATGCATGATAACCATTGCATGACCAAACCTTCGTTAAAACATGATCCTGTGAGTAGTAATTCTGTATGGATATGATCTCTTTCCTGGAACTTGGGCGTTATGAGTTTCCTCACATCAGTAGCCTCAGTGTACGATGACCACTCGAATGGGTTCAGTTTTGAATCTACCATAGTGTTTGGAACTTCACATGTCTCCAAGTATGATGTGATGTATTTTGAGTATCCAATTCTTCCCTCCATTAAAAGATGTTTTTTTGGTTGTGTGTAGTTGTATAACATGGTTGAGTGGACAAGGTTGGAAGGGTATACGTCTATGATTTCGAGATCCTTATTGTAAAAGTTCTGGTAGTTCAACTTATCAAAAATTTGAGCTATGGAAAGAAAATGTGTCAGTTTGAGATACTATGAAACAGTTGAGAGTAATGGGTACATACCACCGAGTTTCTCACTCTTCAGCATGTTAACATGGTTATAGTTTTTGAGAACAGGTATGTTAACGGGGAGCTTCGGCATCTTGGAATATGGAATGACTTAGCCAGTAGCCACAAGATCTAAGCTCAACGAAGACATCATGAAGCCAAAAGAAAATCGGAACGAGAAAAAGAGGGCCGCAGCTCGGCCTTCGGGCTCCAGAAAGATCCATCAACAACAACCAACCACCACGGCGAGGGCTTAGGGAAACAGCACACAGAACACAACACAATCATAACAGCACGTGGAAGCCAAACACAATGGTCAAACTAAAAATCAAGGCGCCCAAGCCAGATGAGGCCAAGCCCAAACCAATCAAGCTCAAGCTTTCGAAACCAACAGGGGAGAAGATCAAGCTCACAATGAAGGACAAGAAGGACAAGGAGGACAAAGACAGAGAGACCAAAATAGCAAATATCAAACTGAAGCTCAAGGGAAATGGTGAGAACGGGAAGAAGAGAACTCAACCGCTCTTCAGGATCAAAGCGCCGCGTATACCGGGTGAAGGTTATGATTCTGAGGATTCTGAGGCTGAAGATGACCCATTGATTGAAGAGAGTATCATATTGAGACTTCTCCCAGATGCAGAACTAGACTACGTACGCCAATGTGTTGAAAATGGAAACTTCAGCAACTTTATCATCAAATGGAAGGATAAAACCAGATGTTGGATCAATATTAATGATTCCAAATACATTGCAAAGCTTATGAATCTCCCGAATATCATCGAAGCCCAGAAGACCGTTGATAAAAAGAATCTCTTCAAAACTGTTGATATCAGTCAAGTTTTGGTTGTTGTGAAACGTATCCAAGACGAGTCAGAAATTGATGAATTAAGCGCAGAAGACCAAACATATCACAGTGGTATCAGTCCACCTTTGAAGAACATATCCAAGAGTAAATACAGAAGAAAACTCACAAAGGAGTATATTGAAAACATTGAAGCCAGAGTTGATGAATTACTTCGGCTCGATGAAGAGGCCATTGAATCAACATATGAACTCGTCGATCCAAGCTCGTTGGTAGAACAAGAGAGATCAGCAACTACACCACAAGTGGATACATTTATTGAAGATGAACAAGCTCTTCCTCCATCATCGAAGGACCAGGATGATGCTGAAGGATTGGCAGATGAATTGGAGCTGGAATTGGAGCAAGCACTCGAAGAAGGACAGGATCTGGAAGAGGAAGAAGAAGAGGAAGACGACGACGACGATGATGACGACGATGACGACGATGATAACAGTGATAACGAGGGCGGTATGCATCGTAAGGTTGAAGTTGATGAGGATGAACAACATATTGCACTATTAAGAGATGAAATCAATGAACTTTCAACCACTATTGAACAAAACAGATCAAGACTGAGCAAAACAGTTAACCCATTGTTACAAAGCAGATTTGTTGATACCATTAACAAATTAGAGAAGGAGTTGGAGAATAAGAAACAACAGCTTAAGAAGAGTGAAGATAAAACATCATCAAAGGAGAGTGAAAATCGTTCCTCAAGTCAAGATATGGGTGGTGGAAACGGAGAAGAGGACGAGGAAGAAGAAGAAGAGGAGGAGGAAGATGATGAAGAGGAAGATGACGAAGAAAGTGGTAATGGAAATGGTCAACCTGGTGATGCCGATGGGGACCAAGACATGGATAAAGAGGAAGGAGGAGATGATGATGATGAACTAGACGCATTGTTTTGATTCTACAGTTAATAATAGCTACATTGCATTTCCAATAATTTATTCAAAGAGGAGTAGAAACTGTATCTGCACTTGATGGTAATTGCGGGCAAGTACTATTAATCATTTGCGGATCGTTTTGCCCGGGATTCGACCTGTATCCGCGCATGCAATCTTCATCCCAACTCCACAATGTAAAGATACACGGCCCGATAAAGGGAACGAGAGACAAAGAAAATGGCACTTAATTGGATTTCCAGGGAAGGAGCATCAAGCTTCGTACTACTACCAGAAGAGAACATCAAGCTGAGACTGCCGCAACCAGTTGTGTTCGAGTTGAAACCTATTGGTCAGAAGAATCCAGAAACGATAAGGCTCAAGGGGCAAGTCCACCTTACGACCCACAGAATAGCCCTACTTTCCACGGAAAAGGACAGCAGTAGTTTGAATGACAACTTTTCACTACTTTGGCCAGATGTGATATCATACAAGCTGGAGATGCCATGGCTGGGAAGCAACAAGTACAAAGCGCAATTCCGAGTGGCGAACGCAGATGGTGGATTGAACTACATGTATTCTTGGCAGTTGACGGTGCATTTCCTGGAGGGGGGAGCGATTGAGTTTGGGAAGGCGTTTGAGGATCTTAAGACGAGGTGGGACAGTGGCCACGTTGAAGAGCTGCCGGCGTACACTGCGTGATGGTGGTATATAGAGAGTGTATAGTGTATACGAGAGTCCAGCGATACGTGCGTGCGTAGGCCAGCACTTCCCAAAGCGGAAGTCTAGCGGCAGTGTAGCGGCAGCGCGGCAGAAGAGATTTTCCGGGTTGCTCTGGGAAAATAAACAACGTAGCAGGCCCACCAGTGGATATGTTTACACCGCAACAGCCCCAGACTGCCTACTCACCCCAAGTGTAAACAAAACACCGCGTCCCTACCACCCACCATGGACATCAGCAGGCTCTCCAAGGAGGATGTCCACAAGCTCTACTACGTGAGTACTTTAACACACCCAACACACCCAACCGCCCACCACACACACACGCACACACACACCGACACTCACGCTTAGCCGCCCATCACTACAATTGGGACACCGCTTTTACGAGCTGTCAATCCCCTACCCCATACTGATCCACTGCAGATAAGCTCTCACGCTTCCACACACACACAGATGTGTCTGTACTCGGTGGCGCGTACACCCCTCTGTCATTCGACACTTACTAACACCTATCACAGAGATGGCAACAGCTACGAACACAGTTTGGCGATGCCGCTGCGAAGAACTCCGAGTTTGTGAACCTATCCAATGTGTTGAAACAGATCTCACGGCAACAACAAGAGATGGCTAGAAAGGGTCAGACTGATCAGCAGAATGGTGTCCAATTGCAACAACAACAGACCAATGGCCAATTCGGCCAGTCCCCACAGGTGCCCCAGCAATTCCAACCACCACCACAACAGCAACAAGTCCCACAACAACAGATGGGAAACAATACTCCTATTGTCAATGGTAATGGAATGTCAATGACCCCTCAGGTTCCACAACAGCAACAGCCTCTTGATGGTCTTGCAGGTCATCATCAAGGTCAGGAGATGCCGGGTCAACAGGATGCACAGGGACAAGGCAAAGGCGCTTTGAACACTAGTCTCTTTGCTCCATATCAGTCGATATTACTAAAAGCTCAAATCGCTGCATTCAAATGCTTGGTTAAGAATGTTCCTGTGCCACCAGAGGTTAACAACATTTTGTTGTCGTCAATGAGAAACAACTTTGGGAACACTGTTGGTCAACCACAACCACAGCAACAACAGGCGAATCTTCAATCACAACAAACTTTGAACAATGGTCAAATATCAGCTTCTCAGACACCATCCCAACTACAACAGGTCCAATCACCAGCTTTACCAATGCAAGTAAAGACCCAGATGAGGGCCCAGACACCATCACAAGTGCCACAATCTTCTACCAGCTCGTCAGCGATTCAAACACAACAACCTACTCCAATCGTGACATCACTTGGACATCCTGGTAGACCAGCCCAATCATCAATACAGAACGATGTGACGAAGGCACCGTTGAACACTCTTAAAGGTCAAAGACCTATCCCACTTGAAAAATTGAGGGAGGCACATCCGGAGATTACATCTGTCATTTCGATCCATGATCCAAAGATTGAAGTTGAGAGTTATACGAAGCCAACCCAACAATCAGAGATCCCATATGAACTGATATATCATCCCAAGACTCGGGCGATCATACCTGGTGTATTCCCTGAAGGTTTGGATATTTCTGGTTCCGTTCACGTCAGAGAGACGGCAGTTCAATTGGAGATTGATGCGGCTATTGAAGAATATCAATCTAAATTGGATGAGACGAATTTGAACGAACCTAAGAAGCTTGACGAATTGATTGATTATTACGCGTTGAAGTTGTTACCTCTCCAGAAGGCCATGAGGGGACATGTTCTCGGATTCAACCATTTTAAGAACTCGTTACTAACCAACACACATCCTAATTTCCTTGCAAGGATACGAAAGATCAATCTGAGCGATGCACAAACCACTTCCATATTGTTTGAACAGCAAGTCAATCTGAAGAAGAGAATCGAGAACAAGAAGAAACTTGACCAGATTGAAAAGTTGAATGCTGATTCCAGTACCATAATCAAGAAGAGAAACCACAAGAAGGAACAGATTGCCAAGTTTGGAAGATCTATCGTCAACATGCATGTCAACATTGAAAAGGAGGAACAGAAGAGAGTTGAGAGAAATGCCAAGCAACGTTTACAAGCTTTGAAAGCCAACGATGAAGAGGCATATATCAAATTGTTGGATCAGACAAAGGATACGAGAATCACCCATTTGTTGAAACAGACCAATCAATTCTTGGATTCTTTGGCCCAAGCGGTGAAGGAACAACAGAAACAATCACACGAACATGCAAAGGCCTCTAATGGTACAGCTGAGGATGAAGACAAAGCTGAAGAACCTAAGGAGGAAGAGGAGAAGGAGAACATTGACTATTACTCTGTTGCACATAGAATTAAGGAGGAAGTTAAAGTTCAACCAAAGATTCTTATTGGTGGTACGTTGAAAGAGTATCAGCTCAAGGGTTTACAA
Source organism: Williopsis galapagoensis (assembly GCA_030565205.1). Lineage (NCBI taxonomy): Eukaryota > Fungi > Ascomycota > Saccharomycetes > Phaffomycetales > Wickerhamomycetaceae > Williopsis > Williopsis galapagoensis. The sequence goes on from JAJMBA010000103.1 coordinate 11,640, forward strand.
TGGATGGTTTCGCTTTATAATAACCATTTGAACGGTATCTTGGCCGATGAGATGGGGTTGGGTAAAACTATTCAGAGTATTTCATTGATCACCTATCTTTATGAGATTAAGAAAGTTCCTGGTCCATTCTTGGTGATTGTGCCTTTGTCCACTTTGACCAATTGGAATTTGGAGTTTGAGAAATGGGCACCAGCTCTTCGGAAGATCACATATAAGGGTAACCCACAATCTAGAAAGGTGATGCAACATGACATTCGTGCAAGAAACTTTGAAGTACTCTTGACTACTTTCGAGTACATCATTAAGGATCGTCCACTTTTGGCTCGTATCAATTGGGCTCATATGATTATTGATGAAGGTCACAGAATGAAGAATGCAAACTCTAAGCTTTCATACACTTTGACTCAATATTATCACACTGATTATAGATTGATTTTGACTGGTACCCCACTTCAGAATAATTTGCCGGAACTTTGGGCTTTATTGAATTTCGTTCTTCCAAAGATTTTCAATTCGGTTAAATCGTTTGATGAATGGTTCAACACTCCATTTGCTAACACTGGTGGTCAGGACAAGATTGAACTTTCAGAAGAAGAGACGCTTTTGGTCATTAGAAGATTGCATAAAGTCTTGAGACCATTCTTGTTACGTCGTTTGAAGAAGGATGTTGAGAAGGATTTGCCAAACAAGATCGAAAAGGTTTTGAAGTGTAAGATGAGTGCCATCCAAAGCAAGATGTATCAACAAATGCTGAAATATCATCAAATCTTTATCTCTGATGAATCTGGAGAAGGTCTCACACCAATCAGAGGTTTGAACAATCCTGTCATGCAACTCAGAAAGATTTGCAACCATCCATATGTGTTTGAGGAGATTGAAGATTTGGTCAACCCAACTCGTGAAACTAATAACAAGATCTGGAGAGCTGCAGGAAAGTTCGAGCTCTTGGAGAGAGTTTTACCAAAGTTTAAGGCCACTGGTCACAGAGTGTTGATGTTCTTTCAAATGACACAAATCATGGATATCATGGAGGATTTCATGAGACTCAACGATTTGAAATACATGAGATTGGATGGTTCCACCAAACCTGATGATCGTACCGAACTTTTGAAGGCTTTCAATGCTCCGGACTCTGAGTACTTTGCATTCTTGTTGTCCACAAGAGCTGGTGGATTGGGTTTGAATTTACAAACTGCAGACACCGTTATCATCTTTGATACCGATTGGAATCCTCATCAAGATTTGCAAGCGCAAGATAGAGCTCACAGAATTGGTCAAAAGAATGAAGTTCGTATCTTGAGATTGATTACTGAGGACTCTGTTGAGGAAGTGATCTTGGAGCGTGCTCATCAAAAGTTGGATATCGATGGTAAAGTTATCCAAGCCGGTAAGTTTGATAACAAATCTACCGCCGAGGAACAAGAAGCTCTTTTGAGGGCATTGTTGGAAGCTGAAGAGAACAAGAAGGCTGATGATGATGATGAACTCGATGATGACGATTTGAATGAGATTTTATCCAGAAACGATGATGAACTTGAATTGTTTCGTAAGATGGATGAGGAATATAAAGCCAGAAAGCTCCAAGGTCGTTTGCTCACTGAGAGTGAACTTCCAGATTGTTTCCACAAGGATCCAGATGTTTACTTGGCGTCACAAGAAGATCATGGTGATTATGGTCGTGGTGCAAGAGAACGTAAACAGACATTCTATGATGATAACATGACTGAAGAACAATGGCTCAAGGAGATTGATGCCGAAGTTGATGGTGAACCAAATGAGGATGACGACGATGGTGAAGATTACGAGGTCAAGAAGAAGAAGGCCCGAAAGCCAAAGAGAAACAGACGTACCGAACTTGATGGATTGATTGATGATGATGCCATCCTCACCAAGAAGAGAAGAAGTGTTCCACCTGGTCAAGACAGTGTTGAAGATTTCGATTCCGGTGCATCGACTCCAAAGGCTACACCAGCTGCTCGTGTCAAGAAACCATCCGGTCCATTTCGTCGCCGTGGAGGAAATGCAACTACACCATTCAATCGTATGTCGAGAGAGGATTCCTTATCCGCAGATGGTCGCCTACTTTTGAATTCTCTATGTGAAAGTATTTGTGATGAGTTGATCAACTACACCAATAGTGATGGTCGTCGTTTGAGTGATATCTTCATGGTCAAACCACCAAAGAAACATTATCCAGACTACTACATCTTGATTCGTTATCCAATTGCATTTGATGTGATCCAGAAGAGAATCAAGCAAGGTATTTACCAATCTCTTCGTGATTTGATCGAGGATGTTCATTTGATGTTTGGTAATGCACGTATCTATAACGAGGAAGGATCTATGGTGTTTGAAGATGCAGGCGAATTAGAGAAGTTGGCCATTGAGAAGTATAAACAACTCGCTGAGGAGACCGATGATCCTGACTTCACACATTTTGATTCTGAACATTTCAACAAAGTTCAACCAAAGGTCAAGGTCCCAATAGAGACACCAGCCCCAGAAGGAATGACTGGTGCTGTTAACGTATAAAAGATCAAGTTATATATACTGAGATAAACAATTGTACTATAATACCTGTTTGACAGAGAGACTCTTGTATTACTACATCGAAAAATGTTATGATATCAGCGCTAACTATATGAAAAATACCAAAGGTAAAACCTGTGTTGTATAAATTAT
>JAJMBA010000104.1:0-14249 GCA_030565205.1 Williopsis galapagoensis
TGTAATCACAGTGTCTAATTGTAAAACGCATTCGCGGTTTATAGGCCAAAAAAAATGTTAATATTTGTCTGGTGGCAGTGCGGCGACACCCGGGTATCGTTGGGTGGTTATATAGATTCCCAACCTCGGTCAACCCCGAGTTGATAAGGCCTTCCGAGATGTACCTGTGAGAAATAGTCAGCACTTCCCGAACAGGAAGTCAAGAAACACCGCGTACGATCCAGGAACCATTCCCTTTTAAACTCCATCCCATATTTGCAAGCCCCCATGTCCTACTACTCCAAACATCACCACCACACCACACAGCGATGAGCAACAACGACGACCTCGCAGTGGAGAACGACAATTACAAGCCAGGGGCCAAGAAGACCCTTGACGAGTACGCACAACTGGACGCGGAGGACGAGTCCTTACAGAAATGGAAACGTTCACTGGGACTCTTGGGAGGTGAACCATTACCAATAGCCGAAGGTGACAAGCGTCGGTTGGTGATCTTGGAAATGGCCCTTCTTGTCGACAACGAGGCGCCACTCGTTGTCGACCTCACCAACGAACAGACCATCAAGGAGCTCAGCAAGAAGTATTTCAAAATCAAAGAGAAGTCCGTCTATAAGCTCAGAATCAAATTCAAGGTCCAGCATGAGATCCTCACCGGTATCAAGTATCTACAACTGATCAAGAAGGCCGGCATCCGCGTGGATAAAGTCCAGGACCCATTGGGATCATACGCACCAAATACTAAAGAGAAACCATTCTATGAGGTTGTGTTGCCGGAGACGGAGGCCCCAAGTGGATTGTTGGCTCGTGGTAGTTATTCCGCGGTTAGTAAGTTCGTTGATGATGATAAAGAGGAATATTTGACTTTGAATTGGGGTGTTGATATTGTTAAGAATAAGTGATCACTTTTGGCATGGCAATGTGTAAAAAAAAGAACAGTTTATAAACTATCTATGAAACCATGTAGTTACGCGATGATGTTCTACGTCGTATAGGATTCGAAGATTTCAAATACTTCCAATTGAACTAACTATTCCATCAATTTAAAGTATTCCCACAAACCTTCAAGATTTTTTTTTCACTCAAATTTTTAATTTTTTTACTCCTTCTCTTCCTTCACTTCAGCCTTCTCCTCCTCCTCACTCGTAGTTCCAATGTTCAACCCACTAATATCGGGACTAATCTCACTCTGCTCCTGTTGGCTCTGAGAACTTTGCTGGTTCTGTTGACTATGTTGACTCCCAACAATCACATATCCAACATTCCTCACATTTCCATTATGCCCACCTCTGCCTCTTCCACCTCTATTCCCCCTTCCTCTGCCTCTATACCCATTCCCACGACCGTACCCTCTATTTCCATTCCCATAGCCGTTGTACGACTGCTGAGGCTGCTGAGGTACAAACTGTGGTTGATACCCATATGGCATCCCGAATTGCGGCTGATATGAGATGTATCCACCGGTATACATCGGATAGTTCTGATACTGCGGCATTCCACCCTGTACTGGCTGCCCTTGTGCCATGAGGTGTGGTTGGTATGGCGAGTTAGGATATACCATCGGTTGGTATGTTTGGTAGTGATACATGTCCCGTGGGATGTCCTCGTACGTGTTGCGGTTATCCGTTGTTGGGGTGGCATTGTTCAACTTCGGTGATGATTTTGCACTGGACTCAGTGGAGGATGATGCCGTGGAGGACGTTTGCGATTCAAAAATCATGTCACGGGCTTTTTGATATTGTGACTCCCTCGTGGCAAGGTCTGACGCGAGGTCTTGTGGACCCTCTTGACTGGTCGTTGTGTTTGGGGGTGTTGATGATGGGATCGATTGTTCGGGGTATTTGGAGTCCAGCACGAGTGTGTCTTGTGATTCGTTCGTCTCGTCGAATTTCTTATTCGTGCTGGAGGCACTAGATGGTGATTCACCAGAATCAGATCTCTTCATGAGTTTGATCCCCGATGGGATGATTGGTTTCCTCTCTTTACCAGATGTCAATCCTGGTGTTGATGAGCCAGCACCACCATTGTCGTATTGATATGGTTGATATGGTTGAAATTGTTGATATTGTCCTTGTCCTTGTCCCTGTAGTGAATAACCTTGGATGTTTGGTGATTGTCCTTGTAGATAACTATTTCTAAACCTTTGAGGGGTATAAGGTGGAACATAAACTGGAGTTCCTTGCGATTGTGAGTGGGATTGATCAGGTTGGTATTGGTTCGCAGAGTTTGGGGTGTATCCTTGTATCATGTTTGGGAAATCAATGGTTTGGTCCAATTCTCCAAGGGGTCTTGGTAATGGACCCATCTCAACACCAGTTTGTTTGAAAACTCGTATGGATTTGGATTCACCTTGTAACGTATGGCCCAATGAGTAGTACTCAGATACTTGATGCGTAATCAGTCTATAATATGAGTTCATCTGTTGTAAGAGGTAGAAATCTGAGCTTGATGAGATGAAATTCAATAGATCAACCTCAAGTGATAGGATGAATGGACGATCGGTTGGAGAGAAAAGTGCCCGTTGTAAAGCATCTGAAATATCTATGTTCTTTGGTTCTTCTGAAGCAGTTGTTGGTGTAGAGTCATCCTTCACCACAGATGGTGATTGTGGTTGTTGGTCTTGATCTTGTGTATCCTTGTCAGTCTGAAGAGCAAAGAATCGTTAGTTATGCAAAGGTGATAGTCGGGAGGCGTGGAGCACCATTGAGGTCTTTACGCCGGGGATTGAGATTGGTACTCACCATCTTGATGTTCAGTTCCTGCACTGTGTATAGTCTCAGATGATTAACGGTCCAGGGCGGTGCCTTCCAGGGTCTGATAGCGTGTATGAGCTCTTGTGTGAGTGGTTATCCACCTGGACGAAACAGGGCGAAAACAATTACACCGCCCCGAGCAATCCCTCCACTCTCACCAACACACACAGCACTCTTCCACGGCGGTATACATCACTACGCTACCATATTCTTCAAGAGCACCCTGCTACGAAGTTGACACACACACCAGCACAATTGTGAAATTTGTGAGCCAATCGCCCTGCTGAATCTTCCACAGCTCTTCTCTACACAACTTATCGCATACATTGTCATATCTACTCCCCAAGGAGGCGACTACAACCATCTCTCACAACCTTCAACCATGGATGAACTGAGGGCCAAGAGACTCGCTAAACTGGGAAACAACTCATCAGCAGCATCACCCACTCCCAACACGCCATCAGCGGCACAGGCCCCTGTTCAACCAACACCAGAACTGGCCAAGGATGATACAGCCGCCACCCCATCCACCACCGCTCCAAACGTCCCAACTGCGACTGAACCGAAGGCACAAGAAGAACAACTACAACCAAGGAAGAGAACTGCTTCTCAAGAGGCTAAACCAGCCGATTCACTCCAACACTTCTGTCGTAATGAATTCCAAGAGATCTTTGGTGTCACTATGAATAGTGATGTTCCTGGCCTGATCTTCCTAGAGTCCCTATTCACGGAATTAGTCGAGGAGGACATTGATCCGGAACTGACACCACAACACGTTGATCGTATCATCATTGAAGTCTTAACAGAGGTTGGGGTTGCAAACCCTTTCAAGTGGTTGAAAGAATCTTGGCTGAGGGCACAGAAATCAAGAAGGCTTATCAAGATGAAGGATCCATTGAGAGAAGCCAAGCTTGACGTTTTGAATGAAGTTGATAGATTGACTTCGAACTATGGTCTTGTCGCTTTCCAGATCGAGGACATGTTTCAAAATGGTGACATTAATGGATATGTTAAGGACATTGTTCATGATGAAGCTCGTTACTCTGATTTCTTGATACAAATCATTGGCCACGCTCATCAAGAAGAGACTCTTTTGGACTTTTTGAACATATTTGTGCTAACATTGACCAAGATCCTGAGTAATATTGATTTCAAAAGTTCACAATTCAGTCTGGTGTTGAACATTTTTCAATTGTTGCTTAATGAGAAGCCAGTTGCTGCAATATTCACACAAATTGATAACTTCAAGATCAAGAAGAACTTGGACCCTGCAAGAATAGAGACTAATACGATCCTGGGAACTATTTTCAGGTTGTCTCCATTACAAGACTCTGTGTCGAGTTTTATGTTTGATCATACAACGGATATCTCCAAGAGTCAAATCCAACAAACTGGTGATTCTTTACAATCTCAACACAAGGTCCTTTTGGAACGTCTTTTCTTCATTGCAAACAAGATCATCAGAGGTTCAGAACAATCCAGAAAGGATTTGTTGGAATATTTCGCTGTGATTGCCAATAAGAATCATTTGAGACGTGGTGATCATGCTGATTTCAAGAAATTATCCAGTAACGCGTTCATGGCTAACATTTCATTGGTTTTGGTCAAACTTTCACAACCATTCCTTGATCACAACTTGACAAAATTGGATAAGATTGATCCACTGTATTTCCAAAACGAGAAGAATATTATCGATATCTCAGATGAGACTCGTGTCAATTCTACAAACGCCGAGGCGACTGAATACTTCAACTCTATAAAAGCAAATGGACAGCCAAACTTCATCACAGAGTGTTTCTTCCTCACATTGACCTACATCCATTATGGTATCGGTGGATTAACTTTGTTTGAATCCAAACTGGGTAAAGTGATCAAGCAACTCAAAGACTATGTCAACAGCTTGAAGACTGCAGCATCAGCTGCAAACCCAGCCAATGCGATGAGAAGACTACAACTACCACATTTCGAGAAGAGACTTGCCGATACCGAATCACAAAAAGATGCTTTGGTTGCTTTCTTCACCAATCAGGATTTCCAAGCCGATATCCTTGATTTCATCTGCGGTGCATCCGCATTCTTGGTTCGCGTTGTCGATCCACAGCACCAATATCCAGCCACCAAGCCAAAACTTCCACTTGTACCAGATGTTATTGGAGTTGAGAATGTTGATAACTTTGAATACTTCCGTTCCAAAGCCCCAGTCCCTTTCAAGTACTATCCTGAGTTCGTTGTTGAAGGACCGATCAATTATGTGCAGTACATCTGTAAGTTTGTTCAAAATCCACTAATACGCAACCCAAGGCTGAACATACTTATTGAATTCATGGTAACATTCTTACGTTGTCCTGAACTCATCAGCAACCCACATTTGAAGGGTCGTCTTGTTGAAGTGTTGAGTATTGGTACATACCCTTCTCAAAATAAAGGTCCCGGTTATTTGCAAGATGTCATTGACACCAACAAGTTGGCTACGGATCATTTGTTATATGCTCTTTTGGACTTCTACGTTGTTGTTGAGAAGACTGGAAGTTCGAGTCAGTTCTATGATAAGTTTAATTCAAGATTCCATATCTCCACAGTGCTTGAACAGATCTGGAAGAATCCAGTATACAGAAAACAGTTGATTTTCCAAAGTGAGCACAACGAAGAGTTCTTTATCAGATTTGTCGCTAGAATGCTTAATGATCTGACATTCTTGTTAGATGAATCCTTGAGGCAATTACAAGAGGTTCACTCCATTCAAAATGAACTCAAGGCACGTGAACGTGGAGAATCAAACATGGAAGGAACGAATGAAGATTTGGAATCTCGTTTATCATCTGCTGAGTCCCATGCTAAAGGTGACATTCAACTTGCGAACAGATCGTTATTGTTGTTTGATATGTTTACAGCAGAGGTGCCAAAAGCATTCTTAAAGGCTGAGATTGTTGGTCGTATGGCTTCGATGTTGGATTATAACCTTGAGGCATTGGTTGGTCCAAAGTGTTCCGATTTGAAGGTTCGTGAACCAGAGAAATATGGCTTCAATCCCAAAGAGCTTCTGGTGAAGATCTGTAAGGTGTTTGTTAATTTGAACAAGGAGCAGGTCTTCGTGAAAGCCGTTGCCAATGATTCAAGATCTTTTAAGAGATCATTATTCACACGTGCAGAGGAGATCATTAGAAAGCATATATTGGAAAATGATCAATTTGTGAAGACCTTAGTTAAGTTTGCTGATAATGCTGAACAGACTAGATTGGCAGAAGAAGCCGAGGAACAAGAACTTGGTGATATCCCGGATGAGTACTTAGACCCATTGATGTTCACATTGATGGAAGATCCTGTTACACTACCTGGATCAAAGGTTAACATTGATAGAGCTACAATCAGAGCACATTTGATCAGTGATTCGACAGATCCATTCAACAGAATGCCTTTGAAGTTGGAGGATATCATCCCTAATGAAGCATTGAAGAAGGAGATCGAAGAGTTCAAAGCTAAAGCCAAACTAGGGCCAGGCGATGTGACAATGGCAGATGTTTAATTCTGAAATGAAAGGTTGGTATTGTTTATGATCAAAGCCTTGTAGCATTTATCATCTTCGACTACGCAAGAGAATGGGAGAGTGAGAGAGACTACGAATGGACTATAATTTAAACAGCCTTTACTAGAAACTTATAGATAAAACAAATTCCCAATCATTATATTAAACAGATTCCGAAAATTTAAGCCTTGATAGCGTACTTTCTTTGTGGGAAAGCAATGTTCTTCTTTTGTTGCTTAAGAGTAATTTGAGAAGCCTCGAACTTGGTCAATTTTCTTCTGATAGCACGGGTCTTCTTAGCTCTCAAGTCCTTTGGTTGGTACTTCTTACCAGCGTAGAAGGCTCTGACAGAGTCTCTTTGGTTCAAGTTGATGATAGTCAAAACACGGGCAATGTCCTTTCTGACGGTACCAATTTTTGGAAGGGATGGTCTGGTGAGCTTTTGGACCTTCAAGGTAGCAAGCTCTTGCTTCAAAGAAACAAGTTGCTCCTCCAATTGTTCCTTGGACTTAGTGCGCAATTCGTAAGCATTCAAACCGGCCTGGTAATGTTGTTAGTAACAGTTCGCAGTTAAATTTTGATTCACAGTGAAGCTTGAGTGAATATCCAATATGAGAGTGAGAGGTGAGATGAGAATCGAGACATAAAGTTCTCGTATGATAAACGAGTTCTGATGTTTGCTCCTCGGTTGTTTGTAATAGTAGAGTGGTTATTTGTGATAGTGTCTTCGCATGTGGTTGACTCATTTGTGAATGTGATAGGTAATCAAACTGAAATGACTCGATGGATCTGAAAATACGACATATACGGACTCTGTAGTATCAGAAATCACATAACAGAGATGTTGTCGTTGAAAAAGTTGCCTGACACCTTCATAGTTCTTATATTTGTAGTCTCGATAATCATTTCTTCACTCGGTGTATTTATTGATGTCTTGTCCTCTATTGATTCCTCCAAGTCGATAATAACATGTCTCTGTTCCTCTCACATAGTCTCTCATGATAGATATACATCCAGTAAGCTCTCTTTGTGTCTTCCTGACATACCATTTTGTCTTTATGTGTTGAGCTAACGGTCCTCTATATCAGGATTGATGCTGTTGTGAGTTTTCGATATATATTTTCACTTTTCACGCACCCACGCCTACACTCAGCGCCAGAATCTTCCGCTGCGCTGCCATTCCGCACACGCTCGCCCGCCCAGCGCCCACCAGGCGTTTGAAAATTTGCATCCCAAAAGCGCGAAAAGCAGTCCCACGCTCAAGTGGAATGTCCGGATGTTCCAATTCTTGAAATATTTAGCGAACAGATTTAGGGCTGCTGCGCTAACCAATTGAACGCCCGAAGGAAATGGCAGACGGGATAATCTTCAGTCACGTGAGTGTCACTAGGGTTAGGCAATTGATCAATATCTGAGATTTGAAAAGTGACAGCAACTGATAAGGATGGAAACATTGTTACCGCCCCCTGCGAATCTTCAATAATAAGGCGCGTTTCTAAATCACTACAATTAGTTAGAACACAATTTCTATGTAATGCTTGGTTTATTTGAACTGTAACTTCCTTGATCTAGCTATCAAAAAGCAAATCCTCAACTATTGTGAAACATAATAAACAGCGAGAACCAACACCAAATTGATGATTGAATTGAAGAAAGCCAAAAGATCAAAGAATGTTTCAATATCAGTAAGAAACAGAGAAAAAAAGTGGTAAGATAATCAGTCACAGAATGAATAACAATGGATGGTTGTTTGGTTGTATATGGAGTAAAAGTAAAAGAAGGCAAAAAGACACAAGAGTTTAGTAGGATAAAAGGACATTGAATTTTGTTGGTAATTTGTATTTTTGAAAAATGAAATGAATTCCCTATTAACTTCAAGCGGAGTTCTTCAAAGTGTTACTCAACCATTCCAAACCCTCGTACAAACCGTCACCGGAAGTGGCACAAGTGGACTGGATGTACCATGGACGTTGTCTGATGGAGTGTAATCCAAGCTTCTCAGTAATCTCAGCAGCGTTCATAGCGTTTGGCAAATCTTGCTTGTTAGCGAATACCAAAATGGAAGCATCACGCAACTCATCCTCGTTAAGCATTCTTTGCACTTCATCACGAGCCTCAGCGATACGGTCTCTATCGTTGGAATCAACAACGAAAATGATACCTTGGGTGTTTTGGAAATAGTGTCTCCACAATGGACGAATCTTATCTTGTCCACCGACATCCCAGACGGTGAAGGAAATGTTCTTGTATTCAACAGTCTCAACGTTGAAACCAATAGTTGGGATTGTGGTAACAATCTCACCAAGCTTCAACTTGTAAAGAATAGTGGTCTTACCAGCGGCATCAAGACCAACCATCAAAATACGCATCTCCTTGCGACCAAAGAGGCCTTGCAACAACTTAGAAATTGACAAACCCATCTGTTTAATGATATGTTAGTAACTTTAGATTCAAAGAAATTTGATTTTTGAGGCTTCAGATAAGGGAAGTGGCAACAATAGAACGCGTCGATGAAATCCAATCAATACCATGAGATTAGTGCAGCTAAGCCCAAAGATAGTATAACAGTTGACATGAGAGACGTGATAGATGAAGAGACCATAACTATATGGAATCAATTTAGCGGGCCTGATGCTGCAACAGTAGCCGCCGTAAACGATCATCGGAATGACAACACGGGAGTCACGATAGGAGACCATAAACAGAATGATAAATCAATCAGGGCATGATCCAGTATAGCTATCATTATCACAAGTATTGGATGCTTATTGAACTCATCCTGATCGTTGGCGCCCTAGTACTCTTTGCGCAATCTCAAATTGATAAAAGGACAACACACGCGATCTCGTTCCCAACCATGGCGCATGACATCGGCGGATCGAATTAGCGTATGATCGAGATTCTCTGGTTGACGGTGGCACTTCCCTCTCTGGCGGGTGACTTGATGGTACTTACTTCGTGTGTATGTGTTATATAGGGCTGGGGAAGGAGGTGATCTGGAGGGGGTGGTGTTGTGTTTGTTGTCTGAAGTTTTCGAAAGGGGGGCGCCGTGGTCGACTTCCAATTCGCCGGCCAGGCCAATTACAGCGCCCACCTGGCCCGCACCGCGCCAATTGCCGTTTTCGGTCTGATCCAGGAAGGTTACCCGGGTGCGCCGACAACGCCGAGGCATCCCGATAGGCCCGTCAATTGTTCCATAGTCTGATCCAGAGAGATTTTTTGTTCTTTGAAAGCATGGTGCAGATGTTTTTATCTACGTCGAGCAATTTTAGAATACCTGCAACGGAGAAACTTATCATCTTAACAGATCTACAGATCAGTCACCAATATGATGCTCCAAATGACCTTCACCTATTAACATCATTGAAGAATCTTGCTAAACTCACTATCAATAATAAAAATTTCATAGTGTCACCAAATTAGCTCTACACGTTCCCACAAGTGAAACTTGACCAGTTACGACATTTGAGTCGTATTGATGTTCCACAAACCAGTGTATTTCTTCCGGGATGTGATTTCTCCAAGTTGGACTCTCTCAATCCAGTCACTTACACATCCAGTGAAAGGATTTTCAAAGCTCCACATCTTGGTGCACAGTTAGGAGAGTTCACCGGTACATTCCCCAGGTTACCTCTTCAAGACTTGAGCTAGGAACTCCTTTTTACACCTGGAATTAATCCAGTAGTCTTGGAGCTCCTCACAATGGATGACTGGTTCAGGCTTTCTAAACTAGGCCATGAAAGAAAGAAAGCGAAACGAGAGTGAATCAAGAGTTGCACTATGGATCACTCGTGACTTGCTCACCTAGTGTTCAAAGTCGATCGATAATGAACTCATCCATTATCAATACTTGGAATCGGAGGGTTACGATTAATAACAATCCTTAATAAATAAATGAATAATAATGCAAAGCTATGTAAGGAATATGATAAAATAAATGATGCAAAGTGTATGATATAGCGACAAATAACCGAAATGACTCCCCAAAAAAGATGTAAACAAAGAAGCAAACTGATAATGAAAAAATGTTGTGAAATGAAATGAACAACTGCATCCAAAATTGGGACCTAATGGATAAATATGAAGACAAAGTGAAAGATTAAGAACTCATCAAATGGGATAGAACTTGAAATCATATAAAAGTTGGAGTTGAATCATTTTCCAACATTGATTTTACAAGTAGAGTACTTTTGCAAAGCTCTTAAGAAGATCGCATAAGTCACATCCTCGTTATCTGGCTCCCAGTAAAGCTCACTCAATCTGATGTGCCATGGTGGATAACCTTGCAAGTCCAAGATTGGAGAGAAGAGAACAATCAAGTCTGGTTCTTTACCAATGAGTTCAGTAAGTTCCTTATCAATCAACGGAACGGTAATGTCCTTTGGAGAGATCTCCTTCTTGGTAGCCAAGTCAGCCATGGTCTTAGTAAGTTCAACAATGGTAGATTTACCATCTTCCAAAGAAAGCAACGAAATCTCGATATCCATATCTCTCAACTTGTACTCTGGGTCAGAGTCATGGTTCAATCCGTAGTACACTTGGTTCAAATGGGGAACTTTGATGACAAAGTTAGGAGCAGAGTTTGGACCAAAATAATCACTGAGCTTCTTGTAGATAGCAATTCTCAAGTCTTCAATGTTTTGCTTCAAAGTAGCCTCAGGTTCAAAGATAGAAAGGACAGGGATACCTGCAGCCAAAGTCCATGTAACAACCTCAGAAGCATCATTAAGCAAGCCATAGTACCCACCACCTTCTTCCTCTTCGGACTTCAAGTTCAAAATGGCACTGATTCTGGTAGGGATCTTTTGCAATTTGTTGACGTCATCCCTGATGATTTGAGGGGTTTTGGAAGGATTGTAAGCCAAGTTCAAGAATTTGATTCTGATTCTGTTCTGGGCAAATTGGGCAGTTCTGTAGATGGAGTAGAAGAAGTAGATAGAGAGCAAAGCGAAATGGAAAGTGTAGAACATGAGACGACCGTACAAGCTCTTGTTCTTGTTCTGCTTGATGTACAAGGTCTGCTTGTCATACCCTAAAGCGGCATCCTTCAAAGCAATGACATCAATATCATCGTGAATTGGATCAGTCTTCTTATTGGAAGTGTTCACTGACATCTTAGAATGGTGTTAAATGAATGGCCAATGGTTCTAAGTGAAACGTGTAGCCCTTTGAGATGAGTTGGGCGGCTAATTCCAAAAAGTGTTGAAAGCTTGTTGATGTGTAGAGATACCAACTGATATGAGCTACTGTATGTCAAGTAGCAGCTTCACAAACGAATTGATGTGTCAATTGGATTGTTTATCGCAATTTGAAGTTGTGTTCAGAAAAGAAGGGGAGAGAACAGGATGGCAAAGAAGGAGAAGTTGAAAGAAATATCCATGGTGTCAAAACCTGCGTTTTCAAAACGTTGCGCGGCCCTGGCCGTTTGACGTGGTCACGTGTTTTTTCAACTATATTTTGCAATTTATTTGATATTTCCAACAGCGAGATGGTCAGTTAATCCTTCCTCTGCAAGGTGATTTTTCTGGCATAGATACATTATTACACTTCACTTAATTAAATATAGAACCTTTAATATAACTTTAAATCAAGAAACTCGAATATCTGTAATTGTAAAAAAAAAGATTCAATCAAATAACGATTCCACAGAAGAATCGTCATCATTGTCGTTGTCATTGTCGTCATTATCATCATCATCCATAGGGTATCCACTGTGCACTTGGATATTTGGTACCAGGAGAGTGTTTGGAAGTGTACCAGCTTGTACTATTGGTGTATCATCATGTCTCGGTAGTTGGTCTGCGGTGTCTGGGACAGGTTGTATTATCACCGTGTGGGACTGTGCAAAAGGTTCGCTTGACGATTGGTGACTATTGTTGTGCGAACTTGATGAGGCATAGTCTTCAAAGGTATCGAATCTTATCTGTGTTTGTCTTTCTGGGATCGATTCATCTTCAGAGTCATCGGCCCCGTTTTCATCAGAACTGAGACTATCAAACGATGGTGGCCCTCGTTGACCTTGGTAATCGATGGTATAACCTGGATGGTATGCCACGTCTGCAAATGGTTGGGGCTCAGATGGTCCAGTTGAGGTTGATGGTCCCGAAGTTCTCCGTTGGTGTTGATCTAGACGAGATCCATGATGAACTGAGCTCACATATGATGAAGCTCCACCATCTTGACAACTTTCATTCGATGAAGATTCAACTTTCCCATCATCATTACCAACGGGTGAGTGTGGATCGTTTGCAATGAATCCCAACTCATCCAATTCAATTTCATTGTTGAACTTCAAAACAACCTCAAACCCACTAGAAGCTCTAGCACTTGGACAACCCCTGTATAACTCATCCACTTCTTCAAGACTGAGCCCTTTGGTCTCATAAACCATCATGTAGACAAAGAAGACACCGAACCAGTTCAATCCACCCCACATGAAGAAAATATTTGTACCCAAAGCAGCGGTACGATTTCCAGTGTCGATCAAATATGGAGTGATGTAGGCGAATGTAAAGTTAACGATCCAATTCGTAGCAGCACTAACGGCGACAGCTTTACCTCTAACTCCCAACGAGTAAATCTCACCCGTGACGACCCACACCACTGGAGCCCACGTTGCAGCAAAGGACACAATGAAGAGACAGACAAATGCAATCATAACCTTATTGGCAATGACGGAATCCGTGGTGACACCAACGATTGCAATGAGCATGTTGGCCAGGCCCATGACTAAACCACCAGCCATTAGGATCTTTCGTCTTCCAATGGTTTCGACAAGGATGATTCCCGGTACGGTACCAATGACATTGACAGCGTATGTCACGAGAGAGATGAGATATGATTGCTCTACTCCAGTTTTAGAGAAGAAATTCACACCATAATAAAAAATGAAATTGATACCACTTGATTGTTGGAACGTCTGCAGACAAACACCAGTCATGAGTCTTTTGAACTGATGCGGTCTCGCCTCATCAGATTTGAACAGGTGCCATATCGAAGGTTCACCAAATGAGTTTTCATAATCATGCGATGCCTTAATCTCAACTAGTTCCTCGATCAGACCAGGATCATTCACTGGAACACGACGTAGTCTCGATAATGAGGCAGCAGCAGCTGGTAAGTCATCTTTCCTCACGTAAAATCTCGGTGATTCAGGTAATAAAATCATACCAAACCCAAGGATTAACGACCAAAGAAATTGTAAACCAATGGGTATCCTATATGATGCCGATGAATCCTTCGCTTGCGTTCCTTGAGAAACAGCCGACGCAACTAACAGTCCCCACGTGATAGCCCATTGGTATGTCGATATAATAGCACCTCTGACAAACTTGGGCGATGCTTCGGCTTGGTATAGTGGCACAACGGCACTGATGATCCCGACTGATAAACCTGTGATGAATCTCCCAATACAGAGCACCACCGTCGTTGTGGATGACACTTGACAGATGTTTCCAATCATAAACACGAAGAAATTTGCAAACATAATAGGGAACTTTCTCCCATATCGATCACTCAACACGGGTGCGAACAAGGCACCAAAGAATGTCCCCAATGAGAGACAAGACGTGATGAGACTCTGTTCCTTCGCGGTGAAGCTCACCCCATTCGAGCTGAAATTTCGTATCACATAGTCCATCTCCGATATCGAGTTGATCAGTCCAGTGTCGTAGCCATAGATAAACCCCCCAACGGCGGCAAACAGCCCAACCAGGATCGCTACCCATGATGATTGGAGTTGAGCTCCCGGGACGAGATTGTTCGCCCGGAGAGACGGATCCACAAAGACGTTTCGTAGCCAGTGAGGCATCGTGTGTATGTGTTGTATATGGTGATGATGGTGAGTGGTACGTGCAAGAGGGTATGGGGGTTCTATCTGTGTGGAGTGGTGTGAAACGGTGTGTATGGTGTGGGTCATATTGTCATGCTCTCCAGATTTTGCGGGCACCGTGGGCCAGGCCTGGCCCACCCCCAAC
>JAJMBA010000105.1:0-14203 GCA_030565205.1 Williopsis galapagoensis
GGGTCCAAAAACTCTCCAGCTTAAGGATCCGTCTTTGAAGCTCAGTCAGATGAATTGGATATTACCTTTACTATATCCTAGGAAGAATGATCCAAATTTGTTTTACCAATCTGGTACTTTGGGTGATGAGTTTCTTTGTACGATGAGTTGACAGTCATGTTGAGAAATATGAATGATGATGGTAAAGAAGACTATGATACTTCTGAAAATATTGTCCATACCAGATCATATCCCCTCAGTAAATTCTTTGAACTTAATCAAAAGTTACGTGAAGTCTCCGAACAACCAAAGATGGGAACTTCCAAAATACTATCCATTTAACAAGGCCATTGGTGATTGGAAGTTGAGAAAATCCGCTAAACCTGATTTGATCGTTAGAACTCCATATGCAAGTCCTGTGAAGTCAAATAAATATCTTCTCTCAGTCTTACTAGAGAAGATTGTTGGTCCATCGTGCATTGAAGATTTACTCATTAATCAACGGCATCCATCGGTCAAATACAATTCGCTTCTCGACAGCTGTTATGGTAATGACTTTATGAAAGTTTCAGAAAGTCCATTCTCCAGATTTTTCACAGATCGTACCATCCACAATTCTACCCCACGTGATAATCGTTTTTTATTCCTCATCTATCTAAATTTCCAAACTTATTATGATGAAAAAACCTTCAGTTGAACTATATCAGAGGTTTTCTCATCTACTATTCAATTCCCAAGAACTTTTACATCACAGTCAAGAATCACAGGTTTTTTACCGTTCACTATTGAACATTCAAGGGTTTAACCAAAAAGATTTCGATTATACATTGGGTTTGGTGGTTTTGAATCATTCTTGAAATATTTATCTTTTGACAGAAAAACAATTGGCTCTTTTCAAGAAGGAAATCAACTATTATTTCGTCAATAACACTTTCACTGATGAACGAATCAACAATCTTTTCAATGATGCTAACGATGAAATTGTCAAACGTTGTCACCACGCCATGTTTTTTATCAGTCAGAGGAATCTCAGATCCAGTCATCAAAAACTCTTTCTTCAACAACATCCTAGTGTGCTTCAAGCTAACATTGACAAACTATCACAAGAACAAAAGACAATCTATGATATCTTCTGTCCAATCATTTCTAAGAAAGTTGAATCAAGGTGCCAGCCAAATACCAGATCTACCATCTATTACATTAATGGTCGTGCAGGAAGCGGTAAGACTTTTGTTCTCAAAATCATATGATTCTATCTGGTATAAACTTTAAGGTATCCGCGTCGACTGGGGTTGCTGCTTCTGAACTGACAAATGCTTTGACCACACACAAGAGTTATTCTTTACCGATAGACACTGATCAATTGGATAAGATGTCATCAACCCAAACATTCGATCAAAAATTGCTTACAATGTTCAACAGAATTTATGAATCGACTAAGGTGTTAGTATTTAATGATGTTTCTATGCAACATCGAGCAGTGTTAGGATTCATTAACGAAATACTCAACTTTATCCATCGTGGTGAGAAGAAGAATGCATGCACAAATGGTTGTTATTTTGGGAATAAGAGTCATTATTGAACTATAGTATAGTTTGTTTACCCCTTTGGCAACAAGTACAGAAATATGAGTTGGAAGAAAACCAGCGTTTATTCAAGAACAAATTGCCATCTGATGTTTATAGAAGGACAAAGCAGCTAACAGAGTTCCAGACTGAGGTGAGAAGCGGTAAACTATTTGAAATTTCTTCATTCATATCATCAACAACAAACTTTGATTTATTCATTGAAAAAGTATTTGATCTTCCAGCCATTTCAGAACTAATGATCAATTCCTCACTTCCAAATGAAATCAGACCTGAAGACTCAGGTAAGTTGTTCCAGCTATTGCACGGCTCTGCTATTCTTTCATCAAAAAACAAGGTAAAGTTTATTAATGAACCCAT
This sequence comes from Williopsis galapagoensis, assembly GCA_030565205.1. NCBI lineage: Eukaryota > Fungi > Ascomycota > Saccharomycetes > Phaffomycetales > Wickerhamomycetaceae > Williopsis > Williopsis galapagoensis. The sequence goes on from JAJMBA010000105.1 coordinate 1,926, forward strand.
TCTTACCAAGTTACTATACTTCCAACCAGAAAGAATTATTTCCCTCGATGCAATCGATTTTGAGATAGATAACCGGTTGAATACGGACGAAGTTGACAGAGTTTATGTGAAATGTGACGAAGTTTCGGGCAACTTATCTCCCAATGTCGGCCCATCCACTATTAGGATAGCTGTCGGTTCATTGTGTATTTTGCAGAGAAACTTAAGTCCACGAGATGGACTTTATAATGGTACTAATGATATTATCACCAGGATTGAGGAAAATCAGGTTCATTTAAAATACAAAGCCGGTAAGATGTACAGAACTTTACCAATTCCAAGAATCCCACAATTGGATATATCTTCCAAAGCTCCAATGATGATCAAGAGGTTTCAGTTCCCAATTGAGTTGGCATACTCTGCTACTGTGCAAAACTCACAAGGACTCAGTTTGAATAGAATTGGAATTGATATGTCATATTCCGAATGTTTCTTCTCACACGGCATGGCTTACACTACTTTCACAAGAACATGCTCTTTGGATAATTTGTTATTGTTAGTGTCTGATCAGATCCAAGAATACTCAAACATGTCGCTCTTTTCCAGTCCGGATTCCTAAATCCATCTAACTAGTAATTGATTTTAATAAACGTTTAATTTTAGTAAGTTTTTGTAGATATCTGTAAAAAAAAAAGAAAAAAATGTCTCACCTTCGGATTCGAACCCGCGCCCAAACACGTTGTAATGGCCTCACGGAGATCAGAGATCGACATTCAAAGACAACATTAACAATCGACAGTATAAAACGATAAATTCCTTTTAAACATCCTTCTCTTCCACTAAACACTTAAATTATATACTTCAAATCATAAACAACAATCATGGGTTTCACCTTCGAAGCTGAATTGATGAATTCACCAACCAAGAAAGCCAAATTAGACATTCCAACTGTCACCTCCGAAGCTGAATTCAAACAATTCTTACAAGCCCACCCAATTAAAGATCATGATTCAGGAACCCCATTACAGCTGGTCCTCACTGAGTACAAGGTTAAGTTGAAGCAATTGCATTTCTATCGCCAATGTACCAGCTGTAAAAAATCCCCAACCAATTGTAAGTGTGACAATGAAGCTACAAAAACGGCAACTATCATCAAACTCGCGGGCAACGAGTTCAGTGGACTCATATTGGACTCTATCATCACTATTCACAATCAAGACACAATCGATAGGTTATTAAGAAGTTTGAATTACAAGTTATTTAAAAAGGAATTCCATGATCTACAGCAACTATTTGAATCAAATCCAAATTCACACACATTTCAAACACTGAGGGATCAAGTAATCGAACAGTTCAATCATGGTGAAGATACTTTTGGTCAATTTCAGGTAATCCTATCGGCTTATGATGAGTCACAGTATCAATTAACTGCTAACACTCACAGCGAACTAATTTAATATATGAATTAATTTTTTCACCCTTTCGTAGTAGTCAATAATCTTGATACTTAACCTCTCTATATCCCCCTCTAAATCCTCAAAAAAAAAAAAAAAAAAAAAGGAAAACTACAAATCCCCCAGCAAGGCAGTAAGACTTGTATATATATATTTTAATTGCATTACCCCTACAATCAGGGACGAGCGTCTACAGAAATATCGCAATTATCAGTCGTAATATTAAATTATCGTCTCAAAAATCCACCCCTTGAAGGTTTTGGGTATTCGCCATCTCTGCTGTTTCCCCTTGGAGCATAACCGCCTCTACCACCTCTTTGGTATCCTCCTCCACGGTTATTATAACCATAACTACCGTTATGTCCACCATTTCTCCCATCATATATATGTTCTCTAACAGTCTGTTGTTGTTGAGCCTGGCTTGAATGACGTTTAGCCAATTCTAAGAATGATTTATAACCACCAAATCTCATATCATAAACCTCAGTTCCATATGGACCAACTTGAATGATGTTCTCTTTGGCCTGATTATGGTTGTAATTCTTTTGCCCACGTCTGTTACCGTACCCTCCACTAGCAAATGTGATCGTATCACGATCTTCTTGGGTCAAGACGGTTTTATGTTTGATGTAACCGGTCAGAATGATAGATTTTCCGTGTCTTCTCAATGACATCTTATAGTTCAGATTCAAATAAGCATTCGTTGGAACCGGTCCATATGATTCATCACCTTCAACAGGACATGGTAGTGTAGAATCCAACTTGTACGTTGCGTTCTTGGAAACTGTTCCTGATAATTTGGACTTGCTGAAATGGAAGTCAATAACTTCAACGTCCTTGTTCTTGTAAATCTTTGAAAATTTCTTATAGTTTGCATTATCCTTGGATATGAACAAGACCTCCTCTTTTCTAACGTTTCTTGATTTCTCAGCTTCTGTCAATTTCGGATACTGAGCGCGCACAACGTCCAGCATCCGAACCTCATCAATGAAAGGCAACAACACGATACCCTGCCATGACATTTTCTTACCATTCATATCAATTGGGAAATCCTCTGGGTAAAACTCAATGATTGGTGAATCTGGATCACTCATCAATGGTCTGAAGATTGGTGGTAAGGTGTGTCCAGAAGCAGCTGGCATAACACTCATCAATTGTTCATATGGTAAGAATGGCTCTCCTTGTTTGAAGCTTACTTTCATATCGGAAATGTCTGTAAAATCTGATGCAAATGGCGCATAATGATGTGGGAAAAACCAGTTCCATGATGGACATCCTTGGTAATAATACAACAACACCCAAGAGATACCTTCGATGTAGTGCTGAACAACTTGTTTTCTTATAGTATCAACTTCATCGGCTCCAACGTGGAACTTCACTTGGTAATAACGTGATTGATAACCTGGTTCGTGTAGTTTAACTGGATCTCCATCATCGGTATCGACATCAAGACTTTGTACACCGGTGATTGGGGTTGGATCACGAGTCGACGTTGGAGTTGAAGCAGAATTCAAGTCATCCTCCGCTGGACGTTTATCACCAATTTGTGGAGATGGTGAGTTGTTCTTATTGAGTAATTGTAATCTTAATGCTGCTGCTGCACTCATGTTATTCTTGTTTGCCGTATCTATGTCTTCAGCTTTAACTTCTGTCTTGATCTCTACCGATTCCTCTTTTGGATTGATATGTGCAGAGCTTATTTTGGCAAGCTCTTCCTTAGCTTTATCATCACCTAACCCAGCCAAGTTGATCTGTTTTTGATAGTTGACCAGGTCACTATTCGTCAAGTTCAACTTTCCGACGGAATTACCATCAACATCGAACAACGGAACGTTATCAACAGGTTTATACGTACCTCTATCGGTCTTCCCCTTTGTGACATTATCGTTATTAGCAACGTATTGGTTTTGTGCTGTGTTTGTATCCTTTGCAAACCTTCTTCTCTTGTCACCTCCATTACGACGTTGTTCTTGAAAATTTCTCGTTCTGAAGATATCAGACTCTCTTGAACCCAATGCTTTCAATAAGATCTCGACGTTTTCAAGGTTCAATGTACCATCACAGGTGATATATGACTTCATCATTGGTAAGTTCTGTTTCCATAGCATCACTAAAAGATCAATAGAGTTATCACGGACATCCAAAGATGGTAAATGTGGCAAGAAATCATTACCACAGAAGAAACACATAAAGACCCAATCGTCAATAGCCCTTTCCAAGTCGAATTTGAATGATAGTCTTGGAACATTCAACTCAACCTCCAGGTATTCTCTCAAGACGTTGATGTTTAACCAAAGGAACGGTTTCTTTGCGTCTTGTTCCTTCATACGTTCTTTCTGTTCATCTGTCATGTTCATTGTATCACGTATGGACAGACCTCTGTTATCCTGGGCAAAGACATCTTCTCTGAGGATTCTGAAGTGCGGTTCATGTGTGGCCAATCCCAAGAAAATCAAATCAGCATCCAATCCATAGATGGCGTGTCTTGTGTTTGGATCGTACTCGATGTCGGATCTTTGAGATCTGATGAAGTTCATGATCTTATGCTCACCTTCACCTGGGACAGTAGCATCACTGATGATGACTTGAAGATCTTTCCAACCTGGATCGTTAGCCAGTTTGAATGAGATCCAATAACGAAGACCGATGGCCAATTTGTCCATGAATGGAGTACCAGGAGTAATGGCATTTGAATCCCATGTTTTTTTCTTCTTTATACCATCATCAATCATAGCACCCAACTCGTTTTTTTCCGCTTCGATTCTCTCTCTCTCAGCATCTTGGATTTGTGCGTCTTTGGCACTTCTGAAACGTCTTGCTCTCTGTTGATTCATCTTGGCTCTTGGAGCGACACCATCAACGGCAATCATCAACACTTTTCTAGGTCTGGCCATGTTCAGGACACGATTCGTGTACTCAAACACATCGAGAAGCATCTGATCCTCGGTCTCCGGAGCTGGTTTGTTCTCTGGGTGGGAACATGGATGCACAATACCGTTCATATCAAGGTATAGGTTATCCAATTCACCATTAGGGTTTGGGTTGTTGTATTGTGGAGGCACCAAAACACCGTTGACCCATTGGGCTTCTTCTTCCAAGGTTGGAGAGATAATCTTCGGGAACTTCCGTGAAAGCCATCTGAAGAAGGATGGCACACCCATTGCGATGTGTGTAGAGTGTCGTTAGTGTCGTTGTTTGTATAAACGCTGTACTGTTTAGAAGTCTTTAACAAGATGAGCTCCAGAAAAATTAGCCGCCGAGAAAATGATGACGTAATCACTTTTAGCAAACCGGACAGAAAAGCTCATAAATGTAGTTAACATTGGTAAACAGTACTATGTATAAAGACTAAATCCATATTATTCAGTATGATATAAGTACAATGTCATATATTTTGGATATCTCTCACTCTGCATAAATATACCCTTGACCTTCCAATGCCGAAAATTCGGGTGGTCGGAATTTTGTCTGGTAGAGGACACACTCCACTGAAATCCTTTGCCAACAAGACACAGTTTTCATAGCAAAAAAATACTCCCCAACACCATATATATAGTACAGTAGAAACTTTGAGACATAAACTAACTTGTGAACTCATAATTTCTTATATTTAACAACAAATACATCAGAATAAATCAAAAAAAAAAATTGCAGCTGTCCATAACAGGAACAAAGGATTTTTACGGTCAGAAAAACCTTTTATTACGTAAAAGTTGCATAATCTAGCTCTGTGATCAATCTCGAGGAATTTGCCCCACACCGATTCTTCTTGTGAACTTACCAACCATAACATACCTGGTGAGATCCATTCACCATCAGAACTCATTTCATCCAACTGAATTTCAATGAGTAGGCTTATATATCGAGGGTTATCAACCGTTCAACACGACTTTTCAGTTACCCCAACAACGTTCAACTATAGACTACCATCAACACAATACCCATTCGACTCTGTATGGTCACCACAATCACCGTTATCCAGCATTTTCAAACAGTTATCCGATGATCCATTGAACAACTCCTCCCCATTGGACTTCTATCAGTCGTTCCCTTTGATCAACTCCAAGAAGCTGAAACAACGCCAGAAGAGACCCACGAGGGTAAAGATGACGTCGTCAGATTTCATCGAGGACTCGTTATACAATCCGCATTATGGTTATTTCCCAAATCAAGTTGAAATCCTGAAACCGAAACCGTTCAATTATAACTCAATTGAGAATATGGATCATTTCATGGCAATCTGGGACAAGCAATACCCGGAGAACACAAAGTCACAATTATGGCACACACCTACAGAGTTGTTCAATCCTTATTATGGAGAGTCTATTGCCAGGTATCTACTGGTGAACTACAAGTTGAACTTGTTTCCATATCATGATTTGGTGATCTATGAAATCGGTGGTGGTAATGGAACATTGATGAGAAACGTTCTGGATTACATCGAGAATAATGACCCAGATGTGTACGCCAAGACACAATACAAGATTATTGAGATCACAAAGCCGTTATCCCAACTCCAGAAGAATGAAACGCGAACACTATCAGCAACATTGAAGACACAGAGTCATCAAGGTCATGTCGAGGTGATCAACAAATCAATCCTTGACTGGGATGAACACGTCCATGAACACTGCTTCGTTATCGGTATGGAGGTTCTCGATAACTTATCCCATGACGTTGTCAAATACGATATCAACACCCAGCAACCACATCAAGGATACGTCATAATCGACTCCAAGAACGATTTCCATCAATTCTTCAACCCAGAGCTGGACTACTACACAAACCTCTACTTGCAACTCCGAGACCCCTTCCACACCAAATCATCTTTCAAGTCACGCATCAAGGGCATTGAACCACATCCATTGAGTCCATCTCCACTACATCGAGTCAAGAATTACCTATCCCCTTTCCAAAACTCACTCTCCGCTTCCGAATACATCCCAACTAGATTGATCAGACTATTCCAAACGCTAAACACGTACTTCCACAACCATCAGATCCTGCTATCTGATTTCGATGCCCTTCCACGCGAGTCACAATCACACGGTTATAACTCACCAGTCGTCCAGACGATGCTGAAGAATAAGATGGTCCACTCCTCGACGTATTTGGTGCATCAGGGGTATTTCGACATCATATTTCCTACAGATTTCAAACTCGTGAGAGAGTTGTACATCAAGATTTGTGGGAGATTGGTGGAGATTGATAAAAATGAAGAGTTTTTAAACAGGTGGGGTGATATCGAGGTTACAAATTTGAAAAATGGGGAGAATTTGATGTTGGAGCTGTATAGAAATGCTTCGTTTTTGCATTCTTAGAATTATTTATTAAACACGTGGCATGTGATATGTCAATATTATGGGTTATCTATATGTGCGTTTAGGATTTGCGGGGTACTTGTAGTTTATTGTGGCGTTGTAGATGGGGGAAGCAGCCATTTCCTCAAGACTGGCCCGGAAGACGCGGGGCGGCGGGGACCGCCGGATGTTTTTCCTGAATAGCCGAGGTGGTGTGCGGGTGTTATGCATCGTGGTGCGTTTTGTTATTCTGTGACAGTATTGTTATTGTGAAATTTGCCGGCGCTGAGCATGCTCCTAGGGGGCCATCAGTAGCGATATTCACTTCATAACATCTTCATACACAATATAAGAGTCCCTGTAATATAAATATCATGCTAAATCGTAAAATGCCACCTTCCTTTGGTCAGAATAAGCCCATTATGAGGGGGGTCATTTCACGTGACCAGATCTCGTGTTATTTTTTTAGGTTTTGTTGGGAATTTTGAAACGGGGCGCTTTCATCCTTCACCAGATTTGTTTGCTCACTCACAACCATCGATTATCAACACAATTGAACTAGGCGGTTAGTTCATAGAAGATGGTATCACAATCAATCCCAACAACCGCGTTCCCAGATCAAAAACCAGGTACTTCTGGTCTTCGTAAGAAGGTCAAAGTGTTCCAACAACCAAACTACACCGAGAACTTTATCCAGGCTGTTTTGGACTCTATCCCAGAGGGCGCTAAGGACTCAACATTAGTCATTGGTGGTGATGGTCGTTACTACAATGATGTTGTCATCCAACTCATCTCAAAGATCTCAATTGCCAACGGTGTCAAGAAGTTGATCATTGGTCAAAAGGGATTGTTGTCAACTCCAGCAACCTCTCATATCATCAGAAGCCACGTCGACAAGCCAACCGGTGGTATCATCCTTACTGCTTCCCATAACCCAGGTGGTCCAGAGAACGATTTGGGTATCAAGTACAACTTGTCAAACGGTGGTCCAGCACCAGAGAGTGTCACTGACAAGATCTTTGCCGCCAGTTTGAATTTGCAAGAGTACAAGATCGACAAGGACTTGGAAGATATTGATTTGAACACTATTGGCGAGAAGAACTACAATGGATTATCTGTTGAGATCATCGATTCAACCTTTGAGTATGTTAAATTCGTGAAGGAGATTTTCGACTTTGAATTGATCAAGAAATTCATCAAGAACCAGGAGCCAAAAGGATTCAAGTTGTTGTTTGATGCTTTAAATGGTATCACTGGTCCATATGGTCGTGAGATCTTTGTTAACGAGTTAGGATTACCAGAGTCTTCAATTCAAAACTGTGTTCCAAAGCCAGATTTCGGAGGATTACACCCAGATCCTAACCTTACCTACGCACACACCCTTGTTTCAAGAGTTGACTCTGAGGGTATCGCTTTCGGTGCTGCATCCGATGGTGATGGTGACAGAAACATGATCTATGGATCTGGTGCTTTTGTCTCCCCAGGTGACTCCGTTGCTATTATCGCTGAGTACGCTGAGCACATCCCATACTTCAAGAAGCAAGGTATCTACGGTCTTGCTAGATCTATGCCAACTTCAGGTGCTATTGATCTCGTTGCTAAGGACAAGGGTCTTGAAGTTTACGAAGTGCCAACTGGATGGAAGTTCTTCTGTGCTTTGTTCGACTCCAAGAAGTTGTCAATCTGTGGTGAGGAGAGTTTCGGAACTGGTTCCAACCATATCAGAGAGAAGGATGGTCTTTGGGCTATCATCGCATGGTTGAATGTCCTTGCGGTATATTGGGAACTCAACCCAAATGACGAGATCTCCATCAAGGTTGTCCAAGATAAGTTCTGGGAGAAGTACGGGCGTATTTTCTTCACCAGATTCGATTTCGAGAACGTTTCAAGTGAAGGTGCCAATGCCCTTGTGTCCAAGTTCTCCGAGAAGGTTAAGAACACTGAAGACGTCTCATTTGCAGGTGATGTTACATTCACTGAGAAGGGTGACTTTGCTTACACCGATCTCGATGGATCCGTTTCTTCCAACCAAGGCCTCTACGGTAAACTTTCCAACGGTGTTAGATTCGTTGTTAGATTGTCCGGTACTGGTTCTTCTGGTGCTACTGTTAGACTTTATGTTGAGAAGTTCTCCGATGATAAGAGTGCTTATGGTTTGAAGACAGATGATTACTTGAAATCAGAGATCAGCCAAGTCTTGGAGTTCTTAGGATTCAATGAGTTCTTGGGTAGAAACACCCCAGATGTCATCACTTGATTGACTCATGCTCTACAGCCATTCGCTATCATTCTGTCTTCAAAAACATATCATCATTTATCAATATCTATCATTGCTATCATTACATCTTATACGATTGATTTGTGTCGAGTCGTCACTATTCCAATCGGTCTATTATCATTATCCATTATGCCGTTATGTCATTCTATCATCATTTATATCATACCATTATAACAAATACATGAATTGCTATTTAACTACTTGTAATTACTCTACCTACTACAGATCGACAGGTCTGTTATAAAAGTTTCCATTTGCTATCAAAATTCTGTAGTATTTACCTCATCTGTCAGATCAATTTTCATCACTTTTGGATCTACCACCATTAGCCATTAACTACCATGAGTCTCCAGTTTAAACCTGCCTAACTGAAAAAAAAAAGTATAACACTATTATTATAATACTATTAGATCGGTTGTTCTGGAAGTTCAGTTCCGTCAATGGGAGAATAGTTACTGTGAGTCGGAAAACATCTCAGTGTTAAATTTAACAGACCTCTGAACTTTAGCAGACAACAGAAATTTACATAAATTTGGATCCACAGATAATAACTTTAGTTAGCTTCCGTATTCCTTATTGTAGAATTTTCTTTTGGATGCTCTGTCCCCAAAACTATCTTCATCACCGTCTTCCTCACCTCTCAATTTTTGGTGTTTGGATGTAACCTGTCAGAATCTCAAATTTGAGAATTTAACATCTCAAATGAAATCGTTCCATCTCATAGGTAACATCTCAAAGCTAAAATTGGATTATAAAAGTGATATCATTTCCGCATTTTACAATAATATAGATCTCATTCATTAGTGTGACTTTCTTCTTAACTATAACGTCCTTTGCGATCAAGCCTACTACTACTTTTCACAATAAAACTAGGATAAATATATAAACAAAAAAATACTACAAAATGACAATACGTTGGGATCTCGTTGTTAATAAGAAAAATGAACTGGTATCTATACCTATTTTACAAGAATATACAGCTCCTGGAAACCCCTTACGGTTGCCATCAGACTTCGAAGCACTCAAGGAGCTCGGAGAAGGTGGGTTTGGGTCTGTTGAAATGGTAGTTGATAAGTATATCGGTACATTATACGCAAGAAAGACAATGAGAGTTACTGATGCCTCCGAGGCAACTTTGAAAGTGATTCAAAATGAAATCAAAGCTTTGGTAGATTGTGATAACAAAAGAATCGTCAAATTGTTCTACATGTTTCACTTTGAGAGAACAGTTCAGCTCATCATGGAGTACGCTCCGAACGGTACGCTAGAAGAAATGATTGAAGATTCTGAATATGAGCCTGAAGATGATGAAATAGCTCCCTATATTCTTGAGATCTCGAAAGGGCTTCACCATATGCATAAAAAGAATTACATCCATCGGGATATTAAACCTGCGAACTGTGTTATCACCGGAAAAGGTAAAGCCAAATTGATAGATTTAGGTCTCTCAAAAGAAGGACCAGTCAGAAAGTGGGAAGGATTCCTAGGGACTGTAGAGTTTAGTCCACCAGAGTTTTTCAGAATTGGTGAGTCCCATAGTTTTGCAGCTGATTGGTGGGGTGTTGGAATCTTGCTCTTTCAACTCAAAACAGGTCTACTTCCTTTCACATCTGAGATTGAAGATGATGATGAATGGATGATTGACGTCAATAATAAAATCATGAATGACGCAATTGATTATGATTCCTATGGCTTTAGTGATGAGTTGAAAAATCTTTTACAGATGCTCCTCGCAAAGTCACAAGAAGACAGATTCGACGTCGATGGGCGTTTCGAGATGTTTAAGAAACATCCATTCTTTGTTACTGTCCCCATAGAAACTGACAATGAATCTGAAGAGGAAGCCGAGGATAATGAGGATCTCGAAAGTGACTCTGATAATGATATTGACTCTGATTTAACTGACATTGAGGATCTTGGGAAATACTACAATCTTAGCCCCCATATCTTGGGTGATGAACGATCAGAAATGTCAAGTGATGACGATGAGGCATCCCAATATTCAACCTATGATGATTATGAACTGGAACGCGATATAGAAATAGATTTTGAGACTCCTCCTACCTCAGACGAAATCGATGATCTAACAACAATGGAATCAGACCAAGAGGCCTACTCCGACCTTGGGTGGGAATGATTCCCTCTAAAAACTTTAAAGGCTCTGTTTCAACTAGATTCGGTAAGACGGGTGAAAGAAGCTGCTAAGACTGCTGAGGGTACTGAAAAATCTAAATCTGAGGCTGAGATGATGGCTTTCATCGAACAGCTCTCCTCTTTGTATGACGCTGTTGTTGCCGAAGCAAAACCTTTGCTCCAAGATCTGTCTGTCGAATCTGACTCGGACTTTGACTCAAACGCTGTGTTCTCCGATAATGATGACAACTCTGTTGTGACTCTCGCCACGACGATAGTAATATTGACCCTGAGAGAACGAGATATCGTACGAAGACATCTAGATATGTCATCATTGAAGGGTCTCGGGAGGTTAGGACCTTTGTGAAAGGATCTGATTGCAATCCGATTGTTAAACCCACAAAGCCTCTCAAGTCTTGCTTTAGGTCAGGGGAGAGTATTAATACTCCTGCTGTGGAAAAGATGGCAGCTGCCGCTCGTGAAGACTGTATGTCTATCTTGGCGCAGACCCAGGGAACTAACCGTGAGAAACATACCAGTTATGAAAGATTCAGTCATATCGTCGACACTATTGAAAGAATTGTCAATGAGAAGATCACTCCTGAAGGGTATGAGGTTGTTGTTCGTCCTACTGAGGAAAATATGGGATGGTGAAGTGAACAAAGCTGAGAAATACATCTAAGACTGTGAATTTAATATTCATTCAACTCCAAAATATTTGTAGAATCAAATTGTAGTACTGTAGCTACAAAATCGTTGTGGAGAAGAATATTTTGGTTCCTTTTATCGTCTAGAGTTGAAACTTACCTCAAAGCAGCAAAACCATATTGTATAACTATCTTATTTATTACGACAGATACATCGAAAATTTTGCAGTTGTTTATTGACTAACCGTTCATTAATCGTCCACTTATATGGAACATACCATCTCCGAGTTCAGGTTCGCTCATGTTCAATCTATGTAAAATTGTATGGCTGGCGAACTTTATAGGGACTGTCCTAATTCATTCGATCCGCCACGCACCGAAATGTTATTCTGTGGCCTTTCTTTTGGGGGAGATCTATATTACCCCGGATTTTTTTCCGGACGGATCTCAAAATGGTACGGGCACAGGAGTACTGAATTTTTTGAAG
>JAJMBA010000106.1:0-13713 GCA_030565205.1 Williopsis galapagoensis
TCCTTGTTGAAATGTGTTGCAGGCTGGGTATTCAAATGCTCAAACTCCACTGTGACAACTCTACACAACCACAACCACAATGGCAGACAAGCAGCCCAGCAAGACTATATACATAGGTTCAATCCCATATGACCAGACCGAGGAACAGATCCTCGATATTGCCAAGTCCATCGGTCCTGTGGTGAAGATGGAGATGATGTTCGATAAAGACACTGGAAGATCCAAGGGGTATGCATTCATCGAATACCCCGACATCGAGACTGCCTCATCGGCAGTGAGAAACTTAAACAACTATACAATTGGAAACAGAGCACTGAAGTGTAACTTCTCCCGTGATTCCAATAGTAACGGCAACAACAATACCAAAAACAACAAGGCTGAGGATGCATTGCCCCCATTACCACCAGGTGTGGTATTACAAGAGGGACAGTTGTACTCGGATGCCATTTCTGCAGCTATAAATGCATTAGATCAATCCAGAATATCAACGATAATAAGCGATGTCACAAAGATGTCCAAGAGAAACCCAATATTGATGGAGATCTTGTTACAACAATGTCCACAGTTGAGTTATTCCATTGTTGAGATTTTATTGCAAACACAAAAATGTAACCAAGGTGATATCACAAACATCCTTTTGAGTAATCCAGCTTTGGATGATAGTGCTAAAGGTGATAATGTTGAAGTTAAAGAGGAAGAAGGTGAAACATTGAGTGAGGATCAAATCGCTGTCATCAAGCAAGTCATACAGATCACCGATGAAGAACTGGCGGGATTACCTGAAGAACAGAGAGAATCAGTGCTACAAATCAAAAACAATTATAAGAGCGGTATGTACGGTGATATATAGCTAGTAAAGTAATAAAGAGTGTAGGTGGTTTAAAAAAGTATTATGTAAGCATTCGTATTTTGGGAAATTTCCAATCCCATGATCCATCTCAACTTTCTCCAACCCACTCACAGAATAAGATCACACACCACCACATCCCTATCAGCAGATATCAAAGATGAATCGTGGAGGGAACAGTTATTCGATCCGTAATCGCGGAAACAATGACGGCCAGGACAAACGTCAGCGGATAAACAACAAGCAATACCAACAACAACCATCACAAGAGTTCAACCATGGAGGACCACCATATAACAACGTTCTGGATAAGAATGCCGGGTCCAGTGTGATTTATCTAGGAAACGTCCCAAAAGACTGGAACAATGAGATTGTTGAGAGTGTTGTTGCTGGGTCTGGTGATATTCTTGACATTAGAGTGCGTATTGATTCTTCAGGTCGGACGAAGAATTTCGTGTTTATAGAATACTCAAACCCAGATGAAGCCGCCAAGGGTGTTTCACTTCTCAGTCAGATCCTAATCGGTCCAAATAAGAGATTAAGAGTTGAATTGTCCAAAGAAGGGTTGAAGGCCCGTGTGGGGAATAGATCTCTGATGACTTTTGAAAATAGGGATTTCTTACCGTTCTACGTGAAATTACCACAGGAGATGCTTAACAGAATACCGGCACCACAAGGAATGAGTAATCAGAATACCCCAAGGCCGTTCGATCAGAAACATCAACAGAATGATCAATTCCAACAGAATCAGGTGAATTCCACACCTGTACCGCCAATTGTGAAAAATGAGACCCCGATCCCAAATATCTTGACAAATGCTTCACAATTCTTACCAGCATTCAATGAGGCTGCATTTAGCGTTGATGACAAAATCTCAGAGAATCTTCAGGAATTAGAACCAACGAAAATGATCCAATTGATCTCTACATTGAAATCCCTCATCAAGGTGGACTCAAACTCAGTACAGACCCTTCTCAACTCCAAACCAGAACTCTCAGTCGCAGTCGTACAAGCCCTCCTATTAATGGGCCTCGTGGATCCGAACATCCTCACCACTGCATTGCAGATAACAAACCCAAAGGGTATCTCACCACAGCCACCAAAGCCACAACCACAAGATCCAAGATTTGCAGGGTTCCCACCTAGCGCTGTGGCGAAATTGCAAGCTTTGCAACCACAAGAGGTCGAGACCATAATGACTGTGCTGAGACTGGATATGAATACGATTAATAGTTTGCCGCCACAACAACAACAGATGGTGATGGGGATTAGAAGGGATTACGGGGTATAGAGAGAGGTTTATAGTCGTATCACTCATTAGTTTTTGGGATGTTTTTGGATGTTCTGTAGTTAATATACCGGGCTAACAAAAAATGCCCCGGCTGCATTTTCGGTTTGCGCCGCAGCGCTGCAATTTTTATCACAAATTTATTTGATACCTCATCGCAGGTATATACTCTCTCTGAATTCTCCCCCACCCACACTTTACCGCACGCACACATCATCATGGGTAAGAGAAGAGGCGCTGCCATCCTTCCTAACAACATCATTCTGCTCCAGAACCTGGTCAAGCGTGACCCGGAGTCCTACCGCGAGGAGTTTCTCCAACAATATGCCCACTACCAGTCCCTCAGAGATCTTTTCACTGCAAACCCTGCCCAACAAGACAGTACCGCACTTGGTGAGCTTATAGGGTTCGTCACTGCCGTGTGCAACTGTTTCCCTAAGGAGACAGCCAACTTCCCTGATGAGCTGAAGGCTTTGATCACGACGAACCATAGAGAGCTGAGCCCGGAGTTGAGAGAGAAAATCATCCAATGCTTGGTCATGATGAGAAACAAGGACATCATCACCTCCGAATCCTTGATCCAGACAATCTTCCCATTGCTCAGTGCATACTCTGGCTCTTCCAACATGGCTGGTGCGCACTCGAAACAATTGCGCCACCAAGTCTATTCCACATTGATCAGTTTACTTAAATCAGTCAACACTGGCGCTAAGAATCAGAAATTGAACCGTTCGACACAGGCTCTCTTGTTCAATTTACTAGAACAGAAAGACGCACAAGGTCTCTGGGCCACGAAACTCACGAGAGAACTTTGGAGACGTGGTATCTGGGATGATACCCGTACCGTTGAAATCATGACCCAAGCCACCTTGCATCCAGACACTAAAGTGGCCTACTCCGGTGCCAAGTTCTTCCTCGGTGCTGATAAGGAGAGAGAAGATAACTTTGAAGAGGACTCTGATGAAGAAGGATTCGATTTGAATAGTATGAAGCATAAGATGACTGTGAACAAGACTAATAACAAGTCTAAGAAGAAATTGGAGAATGCCATGAAGGCCATGAAGAAGAAAGAAAAGCCAAAACATTCCGCCACATATTTGAACTTCTCGGCAATTCATTTGTTGCGTGATCCACAAGGTTTCGCTGAACAATTATTCGATACCCATCTCAACGGTAAGAGTTCGAATAAATTCGATTTGGAGCAAAAAATCGCATTGATGAACCTCATCTCTAGATTGATCGGTACGCACAAGTTGACCGTGTTGGGTATCTACTCATTCTTTTTGAAATACCTCACTCCAAAACAGAGAGACGTCACCCAGATTATGGCTGCTGCTGCACAAGCATCCCATGACTTGGTCCCACCTGAGGCTATCAACGTTGTGATCCGTAAGATTGCCGATGAGTTCGTTTCGGACGGTGTGGCCCCACAGGTTGCCGCCGCTGGTATCAACACCATCAGAGAGATCCTATCCAGAGCACCTTTGGCCATTGATGAGACCCTCTTGCAGGATCTTGTGGAGTACAAGGGTTCCAAGTCCAAGCCCGTCAACATCGCTGCCAAGTCGTTGATCTCATTATATAGAGAGATCGCACCGGAAATGCTTAAGCGTAAGGATCGTGGTAAGACTGCAACGATGGAGATCAGCTCAGGTGAGAAGCGTGGATTGCCACAATTCGGTGTTGAGAACACTACCTCTGGTATCCCAGGTATCGAACTCTTGCAGAAATGGAGAGCTGAACAAGGTCTTACCGCCGAGGATGGTCAGGATGACGAGGAGAACTGGGAGGTTGACGAGGAGGATGATGCCAGTGATATCGAGGGTAACTGGATCACTGTCGAATCTGATAAGGAGTATTCATTCAGTGATTCGGATGATGAAGATGAGAAGGAGAAGAAGGTTGATGAAGAGCCTGAAGAGGAGGACTCCGATTTGGACTTATCCGATGATGGCGAAGCCGATGAGACTGTTTATGTTGATGCTCTAGAAAACCAAGAACTCACCGGAGAACAGGAATTGGAACAAAGAGAAGAAACCGTCAAGAAGGTTGCTACTTTGGACCCAGACGCTGCGTTCCAAGAACTTGCTTCCACACGTATCCTCACACCAGCCGATTTCCAAAAGATTGAAGAACTCCGCACCCAAGCGGGTCTCGAGAAACTCATGGGTAAGAAGAACGAGGACCAAGTTGACTTCACCTCGCTTATCGGACCAGTCAAGTACAAACAATTACGTGAGGAGAGAATTGCACAGGCACAGGAAGGTCGTGAAGATCGTGAGAAGTTTGGTTCTAGAAGAGGTCAGCGTGATGCTCCACATTCTACGACGAATAGAGAAAAGGCTAGAAAGAAGAATTTTGTCATGATGATCCACAAGAGAGACGTCCAGGGTAAGAATAAGAAGTCGTTGCGTGATAAGCAAAAGATCTTGAGGGCTCATATCGATAAACAGAAGAAGAAGGGTCATTAGTTTATATTGTTTGATTTAATTATGCATTAGTTTATTTGTTTGTTATCATATTCTGTGGTTCTTGTTGAAATACTCAGGTGTCTACAAAGGAGGAATATCTGTATCGTTAAATTAATTAGATTTAGCCTTCTTAACCTTCTTTTCAGGTTTTGACTCGGCATTCTTACGCTTATAATGATTCTTCTTTCTCTCACCAAACCCTTCCTTATCCATATCCATCAAAGCCTCTCTCTTTGCCACACTGGTTTGTTGTAAACTATGCTTAATCACACCATTATCAGTAATCTTCTCATACTTTTCCATCTTCTTGTTGATTCTCTCCTCAATCGCAAGGATTCTCTCAACGTCCTTCTCACTGACAAAACTTATACTCTCACCACTTCTCCCTGCTCTCGCCGTACGACCGACTCTATGCACATAATCATCTGGATCTGATGGGATATCGTAGTTCAACACGAGTTGCACGGATGGGATATCAAGACCTCTTGAGGCAACGTCTGTGGCTATCAGCACACGGGCTGCACCGGCTCTGAATCTATGTAGCGAGTTTGTTCTCTCTGATTGGGGCATCTCCGAATGTAATGATGTGACACGAATATTGAGGTTCTTCAATGTTCTTCTGAGTACTTCGGCAGTGTGTGTTCGGTTGACAAAGACGATGGCGGTGGAGTCCTTGTTCTCCTCATGGGCAAGTGTACTGAATAGGTATGCCTCTTTCACGTATGATGGAAGGAAGAGATAACTCACTTCTAATGTGTCTGGGATGGCAATCTTATCAACCGTATCGGCTTCATGTATGAACACTGGTGGTTTACCTTCTCTCTGTGGCTTGTCTTTCAATGCACGAACAGCGTCTGTAACAGTAGCGGTGAACAATAATGTCTGTCTTGCCTCTGGTGGGGAAATAGCACCGAGACACTTCTCCATATCTTTACCAAAAGTTGAATGCAACAATCTATCAGCCTCATCCAACACTAGGAACTTGACTCTTTTCAAACCACCAATAGTGTCTTCACCACTGTGTAAGATATGATCCGCCAATCTACCTGGTGTGGCAATGATGAAATGTGGTCTGTTCTTCAACTCAATAGCCTGGGCAATCATATCTTCACCACCGACAATCACTGACACTTTCAAGTTCGCCACTGCACCAATCGCACGGAATTGTTCAGCGATTTGTAATGCCAACTCTCTCGTTGGTGTGAGGATCAATCCATATGGGCCAATTGGGTCCTTGGACCACTGTGTGAGCATTGGTGCAGCAAAGGCGATGGTCTTACCGGAACCGGTCTTGGCTCCTCCTATACAGTCATGACCGTCGAGGATCTTTGGGATGGTCACTTTTTGAATGGTGGTTGGGGTGGAGATTTTCATGGCGTTTAATGATTCTGAGAGCCATTTTGATACGCCTAATGTTTCGAATTCGGAAACCATTATGTGTTATTTGGTGTTGTTTGGGTTATTGGTATTGCGTAGGTCTGTACTTCTCTGATTTGGGTCTGAGAAGGTCAGTGAGATGGAACGGGTGAATATGTGTAGGAGTTGTGAGTAAATGGAGAAGTAGAAGATAATAGAGAGAGTAGTTATGCCCTGAAAAATTTTGGAATTTATTTCTGCGATGCCCTGACACAAAATTTGGCCAGCAGTTCCGGGTTCGATCCTCGTCAGGGGAAATACTCAGAATGAAGTGAAATCATCTCCTGAAATTACGACCAAGTTATCTACTCCACATTAAAGAGCTTAGGGAAATCAGGCACTTGTCATACGTTGGACTCTGGTTGTGCGACAACTGGTGAAATCCAGCAGTACTGTGTGGTTGTGGGATGAGTCCCGTTCTCAGATTTATTTTCGCAGGGCGGAAACAATTTGAAAAAAGTAAACAAACTTGAACTTTTTATCTACGCAAACACCACTCCCACCACCCCCACAGAACACACAAGAAGCCATGGCCAGAAAGTGTAAGAGTTGTGGATGCACGGACTTCACCAGGGACATCCATAGCGCCTCCTCGGACCTTGCGTGCTCCAAGTGTGGTCGTGTCTTTGAAGACGCCCCAATTGTCTCAGAGGTTACTTTTGGTGAAACCTCCAATGGTGCTGCTGTGGTGCAAGGTTCTTTCGTGGGTGCAGACCAGGCACATGCTACATTCACCACCGGTCCCCGTGGTAACTCCATGGACTCGAGAACAAAGACGCTGGCTAGTGCAAAGAGAAAAATCAGGGCCGTGTCGAATGCGCTGAGAATCCCAGATTATGTCTCAGATGCCGCTTATCAATGGTTCAGTTTAGCATTGGCCAATAACTTCGTCAAGGGAAGACGCTCACAGAACGTCATTGCTGCTTGTCTATACGTGGCGTGTCGTAAGGAAAAGACTCATCATATGCTGATTGACTTCTCCTCACGGTTACAAATCTCTGTGTTTTCCGTTGGTGCGACTTTTTTAAAGATGGTTAAACTACTCCACATCACTTCATTACCATTGGCGGACCCATCGTTATTCATCCAACATTTCGCTGAGAAACTGGAGTTTGGGGATGATAAAGTCAAGATCGTGAAGGATGCCGTGAAACTAGCACAGCGGATGAGTGATGATTGGATCCATGAAGGCAGAAGGCCAGCAGGTATTGCGGGTGCATGTCTGCTATTGGCGGCACGTATGAACAACCATAGAAGAACACATGGTGAGATTGTTGCCGTGGCACATGTGGGTGAGGATACGCTGCAGAGACGGTTGAATGAGTTCAAACAGACCCATGCGGCAAAATTGACGGTGAAGGAGTTTAGGGAGACCGATGAGATTGAAGCAACTGCTCCTCCTTCATACAAGAGAAACCGTCATAAGGAGATGGAGTTGGTAATGGAGATTGAGAAGAAGAAATCCAAGACCGCAGTGGATGATTTGAAAGATTTGGAGGATACCAAAGAATTGAGGGCATTGATCGGTAATGTCGATTTAGACTCCAATGAGATTCTTGAACAATTAGAACGTGTGAAACGAAGACAGCAGAAGGAAACGGAGAGAATCATCTCCACCAACAACTTGAAATTCGAGACCGGTGACGAATCATCGCGAGAACAAACACCAACCGTCGGAGACTTGGAAAATGACCCAGATCGTCCAAGAAACCTACACAAACTCCCAACGACAAAAGAGGTCCTTTCACAAATCATATCCGACCCGGAGAACTTTGATGACATAGACGACTCCGAGATCGACAACTTCCTCCTAACCGAAGAGGAATCCTCCCTCAAGGAACGAGTATGGACGGGTCTCAATGAGGATTTTCTCCTCGATCAGGAACAAAAACGTCTCAAGGCCGAGGCGGATGAGATCTCAGGACATCAACAGACGCGTAAAAGAAGGAAAGTCAAGAGTGAAGGTGATGCGTTGAACGATTTGGAGAATGATGGTGTGCAGGGTGCGTTGAATGCCATTGGGGAGAATGGACATGGCTCGGCAAGTGCGGCCGCTAGGAACGTGTTGACGAAGAAGGCATCGAAGAAGATTAATTATTCGGCTCTGAATAACTTGTTTGAGGAGTAGAGAGACTCGAGGGTTGTCTGTTGGGTTGGGAATTTTATAGGAGTTTTTTTGTTATTTTGATTAGTTTTCTGTTTGTTTGTTATTGGTTTTTTGTTTTTTTTTTTTGATTTCTGTTAGTAGTGATTGTGTGAACCCATTGCCTTGGGGAAACATTTCCTGTGACTTTTGAACGACTTTGGATACCGGAGAACTGTTCCATTAGATGATTGAAGTTCCATTTTCGCCAATTGTCCGGCCAAGCTTAGGAAAAGACTACCATATGATCAGAGTTAAGCACACAATTTAAAGGGTATCGATGTGAAGTCGAGCAAGCATAAGACTAAAAAAGGTCTTATAATTGTTTATCATAGCACGATTGAAGTGAGGTTATAAGATTTGTACGATTCATGATGGCAAAGTACTTTTCGTTGATTAGCCTTAAATGTATATATATATAAAAAGAATAAAGAATAAATCAGCAGATGCTGTCCTTCTTATAGGTATTAGTGATGGCTGCATGGCTGTAAAATGATAAACAACCTGATTGTATGGTTGTATTGGCAATGGTTGTGTGTATATCATAGATCACCATGATGTTCAACACCCTCTCTTTATCTATGCATCCTAGTTTGGAGATATGCCAACAAGATTCTTCAACTTCTCAAAAATTGACCCTCCAAGTGGTTTGGTTAATAAATCTGCAACTTGATCCTCAGTTCTGATGAAATTCAATTTCAATCTTATCAATGTGAGGTCCGGATGATTAATGGATAATGGATACTTAGGTGATCTAGAAGAGCTTGTACAAGAATTACAAGGTTGTAGACAGGAAGGCTGATGGATGTCTGTTGCAGGTTGTACTAAAGCGTCCCAAGTGGATTTATCCCTCCTTTTATATAGAGAGGCAGTACAGACAGATCATTATCAGGGTAGCTAATCCCAATGCAGATGCCTGTGCATAACTCACACATACCCATCCCGAGACGTGTTATGAGCCAATATGTCCTGATATGATTCCTTGACTCTGCTACCTCCCCCTCTCTAGTAGATTCTTGGATTTGACTGATATGTGTATCGGAAATGACAAGAAGATGTGAAGGGAAATGAAAAGTGAGTACTGATATACAGTATGTGAAGAAGTCAGATCAGAAAAGGAAGAAATTGATGGACAGGATGGGTGTTTCAAAATATGTGTAGGATGTTGAAAGCCAGGTATGGATATAAATGGACGGAAGAACAAGATAACACAAAGAAACATCTAAAGATGAAACCCCCAAAAAAAGTCAAAAAAGCGAAAAGAAAAAAATGTGTGATGGGAACTAGCTGTGGATGTCATGAACCCATTGCTGTGTTGATAGGCATAAAAACAATTGAAAACATAAAACCATTCACTCGTGGAGAGTTGTATGGAAAAAAAAAACTTTGAAAAGCGGAATGATGATGTATGAAGTGTAAGCTGCCTTAGCAGAGTTAAATCGATGATGTGAGTTTGTGAGTTGTTGTTGTGATGTAGTTGAGCACATGTAATAGAAATCATCCTGGTGTTGAATGTTCTGTTCGTGTTGTGCTGACAATGAGCAGCACATATAATAGAACGAATCCTGGTGTTGGAGCTCTGTGCAAATGTGTTGTTTATGCGTGTGAACAATCAGTTGTAGTAGACGAAGTCTTTGGGAACGAAGAAAACATCAATACTTAACTGAAAGTAATCGATCAATGTATGGGTGTCAAAGCAATGAAGCTAATGAGCAACGTGTTAGTAGACATAATCTTATGGAAGAAGAAAATATCAATACTGATAACAGTGGGAAGTTCGACTAACGTAGAGTTGTTCGTGCATATGATCTGTTGTGTGATGTTGTGTAGTCAACAAGATAAAGAATCAAACACCGTGGAAGAAAATGGATGTGTAGATGTGTGCCTCGATTATCTGAGTGTAATATGTCTCTGTCATCAGTGGAAGCCTGGATTATGTGAGTACTGTATGTGTCATCACCATGTACGTAAAGTGTGTAATTGAAAGCCTTGATTATGTGAGTGCTGTAGTGATGTGGCGATGATGAAGACTCGATGATGTGACGGCGGAAGTCGAGCGTGTGGATGACAGTTTCCATGTTGGATAGTTGTAGATCAAGTGCGTATTCACGGTGGTGAACAAATAACGAAACATATGTAACACTTCGTAATAAGCAACTGTTGGAGGTGAGCTGTTATACCGAGACACAACATGGCAGGGGTATGAGATGTCGAACCGATTCGAATGACATATGTATTGAAGGGTTCCTGTCATCTGTTGGAAATGACCAAGATGAACTTGTGAATCAGCGTCTAAAAAGGATCTTGGTAACCTTGGCTGGCAATGCAACTGGTCCAAATTTCTCGACAAAACTGCTTGGACTCTCAGCCTCATCAAGTGGATCGCTAAGAACCATCAGTGGATGATTAGCTCCATGGTAAATGAATGAGCGATGTCTTCTGGTAAAGTCTCAACAAAACTGGTGATGTACTCTGAGAAATCAACCTGTAGCCCTTCTTTGGACAGAGTCAAATACGGAACACTGTGCATGGGAAGTCCAGTCAGTTGGTTGGGGTTGATGTGCGCATTGCGTGATACAGACTCGTCCATCACGGCAGGTTCAGGTTCGCTCGTGCTTGTACAAGTTTGAATATCAAGAACGATTACAACAGCTGCAAAATGTTGGGTATGTTGCTTTGCGATATCCATATACCCCACATCTTCTGTGTTTCACAGATATGGAGTGGGCAATGGATGATCAAGCATCGTTTGTTCAACTATATCTCACATCAATCGTATGATAAGTTTCAACACATTCATACCTTACTATTTCTTACAAGCTGTAGTTCATAACTCATCATACATTCATAGCAACCGACTCACTTAACGAGTAAAACAACATTAACAACCAACAGTGCAACAATAAACGCAACGATGAAAACATTCTGTGGTAGTTCCCTCTTGACAACGGCACGCCCTTGTAAAAGCTTTTGCACCCCGCTGAAGTAGTTATAAACACCCACACCAAGAGCCATGATGGATAATATGAAGGCTATAATGCCAATGGATAGCGAGAGGGTTTTCCTGCCCACATTTGAGACTGCGACGACACCATCATCAACGTGGAGATCGAACAAGACGGCCAGGCTGAGAATGCAGAGCACACTGGCACAGCGGGAGAAGAGCAAGAGTGAGCGTTCGTTCTGCAAAGCATCCCTCGGGAGCGAGGCCCCGACTGGCGAAACTGGGCCCAGCAGTGAGAAAGCCATACTCTGCCACCAACCCGTAAGTAATGCCACTTAGTACCCAGCCCATATCTGGTATACCCCACCCGCACACCAGATAACCGGCTGACGTAATCTGTGTCCCTCCCCGAAAAAGATTTTAAAAACTTTCCGATGCCCTTCTTCGTCTCCATGACAAATACCACTCCAACGCCACCGTACACTGCTCCCATCACCGCCTCACATGTCCTATACCCCTCTTGAGCACAATCACCAGCACGACCAGGTCGCCACTGTGTTATGTTGTAACTGTGGTGTCCCTATGGACGGGTCCTCCGGGCTTGTCATGTGTTACGACTGTATCAAGCTCACAGTTGATATCACAGATGGTATCCCACGTGAAGCCAACTTGTCATTCTGCAGAAACTGTGAACGTTTTCTTCAGCCACCGGGCCAATGGATCAGAGCTGAATTGGAGAGTCGTGAATTGTTGGCGTTGTGTCTTAGAAGGTTGAAAGGTTTGAGTAAAGTTCGTTTGATCGATGCCGCTTTCATCTGGACCGAACCCCATTCCCGTCGTGTTAAGGTCAAATTGACAGTCCAAGGTGAGGCCATGACCAATACCATCATCCAGCAGAGTTTCGAGGTTGAGTACGTGGTTGTCGCCATGCAATGTCCTGACTGTGCCCGTTCATACACCGTCAACACATGGAGAGCCGCTGTACAGATCAGACAAAAAGTTGCACACAAGAGAACTTTCCTCTATTTGGAACAATTGATCCTTAAGCACAACGCTCACGTTGATACCATTTCCATCCAAGAATCGAAAGATGGTTTGGATTTCTTCTATGGAAACAGATCCCATGCCATCAAGATGATTGATTTCCTTGGGTCCGTCACGCCGATCAAATCTAAGGATTCCAAAGAGTTGGTCTCACAAGATACACACACAGGTTCGAGTACCTACAAGTTCACCTTCTCGGTGGAGATTGTTCCTATCTGTAGGGATGATTTCGTGATCTTGCCAAAGAAAATCGCCCAGTCTCTCGGTAATATCAACCGTGTGGTCATATGTTCCAAGATTTCCAACATGATTCAATTCCTCGATGTCAACACTCTTCAAACCGCTGAGTTGCTCCCATCCGTGTATTGGAAAAAACCATTCACCTCTTTGGCTGAGGCTTCACAGATGATTGAGTTCATCGTTTTGGACGTCGAACCAACGGGATACTCCAAGGGTAAACACGTCCTTGCCGATGTCACCGTCGCCCGTGCTGCTGATTTGGGTGTCAATGACCGTGAGTTCTACGTTAGATCCCACCTCGGCGGTATCTTACACCCAGGTGACTCCGTGATGGGTTACTACACGACGAATTCCAACTATAACTCGGACCTCTGGGATACGCTGGACACAGAAAACGTTGCAGATGTGATCCTCGTGAAGAAGCACTACCAGAGAAAGACCAAGAGACAGAGAAACTGGAAGCTTAAGAGAATGGCCAAGGAACACTCTGATATTCTTGCTAACGACGAGTCCAGGGCCGCCAGACAGGAACAAGAACGTGCGGAGAAGGATTACGAAATCTTCTTGCAAGAGTTGGAGGAGGACCAAGAGTTGAGACACGCCATCAACTTGTATAAAGATACGAATCTCTTACATCCACCAAGGGAGGAGGGTGCAATGGATGAAGATGAGAGCGAGGATGAAGGTCCGGGTATTGATATCGATGAGTTGCTGGATGAGTTGGACGACATGACTTTGCAATAGGTCGGTTAATACAATACACTAGTTTTAAACCATATTGGTTGTAGTTTTTCGTGTGTGCTAGTACTGCTCAATTCATATCGGTTTCCCAAAAGGGTAACGGGAGAAGTGCAGATTTGCTCGGAGTACGGGCCAGACCCTGCGCTTTTGCGAAACACGTCCAACTTCCAAGCTTCCAAGGCGCTGTGAAGATTGATCTAGTATATGGGCACAAATCGTTATCAAGCGATAGGAGGGTGTCGACCCCCGTCTATCTCACTACAGTTACAAACATCCAACATCGGACATCATATGTTGAACCCTGACCTTCAAATCTAACAATTTATACAGTTGTGCGGCGACACCCTTGTCGAGACTACTCGGCAAGATAACCGTTTTCTCCAATCAGAAAGATAGGCCAACTGAACCGATAAAACTCTGGATATATAAGCTCACACCATCCAGATTCAACTTCAGGAACTCCGAACTAGGGACCTTCGTTACTACTCCTATCAAGTCAGGGAATCATATAGGTGTCATGTCAACCATACTTGCTGGACCAAGAAAAGCTCGTGATTTCCTATGGGGTGTCCCACCAAC
>JAJMBA010000107.1:0-12552 GCA_030565205.1 Williopsis galapagoensis
AGAGTCAAAATGGGACGTAAACTATAGAAATGATCCTACTTCGGAGGGTGTTAGTGAATCTTGTCCTTGTAATGCCAATCCATGGGTTGGGGAGTAAAATAATGGTGGCGAAACCATTAGTGTAAACACATACTGAAGTACGTCGACAAAGAAAAGAAAAAGGTTCAAGTGGGTTTCAGTAGAGAAGAGTGGGAATGGTGGACCTTTTATACCAAACCCTGTGGATCCGCAGCTGCGGCTCCGACCGAGAAATTTTTCTCCGATCCGCCTAGGGCAGCCAAAGCCGAGGGGGCGTTTTGTTAGGGCTAGGTGTGTTAGGGCTACAGAAATAGTCATGTGATATTTCAAGTATAGCGAAGCCCTAAGGGAGAGGTGTCTAGGTGTTTAGTTTCGCGGACACGGTGAAAATTTCAGCATCGTCGCGACGTTTTGTGAATCGCCGGGGCAACGGGGTAAAATCGAAATTCGAGTGGGGCTCGGGCAGAGGCCCAGCGGGCGGAGGAACACCCGAGCACCCTGTGGATTGGTAGGCGTGGGATTGGGCGTTGCGCACCGACGCACACTTTTTCAAAACCTTCAAGTTCACAAACTCTTCAACACTGCGTAGTACTACTGGGTGATATCTACAACCACACATATAGTAACAATGGCCGAATCCCACAGATGTACGTGAAGAATATTAGGAGAATGACTATACGAACTGAATGGTCAAGAGACGGGCAGACAATAGAGAGAGAGAAGGAGGTGTTCCATGAAGTGAAATATTTTACCAATGAGGGCACACAATATCAAAAAATGAGAGTGGAAAAATATAATCAAGTCACACAACTGAATGAATGGAGAAATCACTATCACATCGATCCTCGAACAATAAGTTTTGAAAAGCTGAACGAGTTGGAGAAACCTCGAACTCTCTCGAACTCAAAGTGCTATTCAATCATCGATACCTTTATGAGAGGCTTTCAACCATAGAAGCTTATGACCATCCGAAGCACGCTCCAGACGACCATCATAGTTGGATATCCCATTGAGGAACTTATCAAATACGATTAACGCTCCAACTATTCTCAGATTTCTCAGGTGCCACTCAGATTCTTCCAGTTCAACCAATAGTCATCACCTATCTTATAACAACCAACCTTTGAACAAATTACTAACAATAATCTCCAGTGTACGTGAAGGGTAAACACGTTTCTTACCAAAGATCCAAGTCTGTCACCAACCCAAATGTCTCTTTGGTGAAGATTGAGGGTGTTTCCACTCCAGAGGATGCTAAGTTCTACTTGGGTAAGCGTGTCGCTTACGTTTACAGAGCTTCCAAGGAGATCAGAGGTTCCAAGATCAGAGTTATCTGGGGTAAGATCACCAGAACTCACGGTGCTTCCGGTGCTGTCAGAGCCAACTTCAAGTCCAACTTGCCAGCCAAGACTTTCGGTGCTTCCGTCAGAATCTTCTTGTACCCATCCAACATCTAAGTTCTATTTTTGCATGAAAGTTTAAGAAAATAATTATAAATATAATGGTTTTATTGTTTTATTTTGTTGGGAAAGTACGATGAGAGTTCACATCCACCACATTATGCCTACGTTTCACATATTATCCCTTTTGCAGAGTTATTTATAAGTAACTAAGTGGATATACCTTCTGTATAATTGTCAACTGTAGCTAGTTTCTAAAGTAGTTTCATGCTCTCTTGAAATCGTTCTCTATTCGATGCGTTGTTAGACGTTATTTCGTTCGGGGCTACGCGATCTTCAAGCCAAAGCGTTGGGAAAACCAAACTAGGAAAAGGTTTCAACATTCAAAGTATAGACTCATTATATCAGTTATCTAATGAAGTTCGATAGTTCCACCGACGTCTTAATCCATGTTCTTTGGTCCTAACGACGTACTCTGCTGCTAATCTGCTCATCCGGACATAAACATGGATCATATTTTTTTTCAAGTGATGCTTGATACTAATTGACCCAGCTACTACAGCTCATCACTGAACACACACGCACCAAAATACAGCTTCAACATGGGCTTCTTGAAACCTGGGAAAAGGAAGGAAAAGAAGCCTCGAAAACAGAAGAAACAACCCGCACATCGAGATGATATGCCCATGACCCCAACCCTAGAGATCAATATTACAACACAGACTAAACCACCTAGAGGGAGACCTAAATCAGCCAGCTCCAAAGTTCAAAAACCGCCCATCAACGACAAATCAAAGGGTAAAGCTTTATCCAAAAGAGTCAAAGAGCTAATCGCACCTGAACCTGTTGAAGAACGTGTTGAAGAACCCAGATCAATATTGGAGAGGTTCCCAGTGGAGATCATACACAAGATATTCATATACTCAGGAGTGTCAAATCTACCACTCACATGCAAATACTTCAATCACATCCTCCAACCATCGCGATCATTGAAACTTGACATGATCAACCAGTTATGGATTCATAACTTATCCCCACCATTCGAAGAAGTGACAGATATTTCCCCGATACGACGGGCCTTAAGTCTTGAAAGTCTGGGACATCGGTTCATTAACGGTGAGATCCTTTCATTATTGGGATATCATATCATATGGCCCACCATGACGATCGAAGCAGAGACGAAGAATCGATACATTCGAACAAAGACGATATTGGACCAGAGGCTATTGACGTTGATGATTTCCAATGGGGACAGTGCAGAGGATTTCGCTCGTGAGTCTAAGAGGATCCTTGAAGAGTCAGCGTTTTTAACAGAGGAAGAAGAGGCAAACTTGCCCAATGAGATGTTTATCGATTGTCCATCCACGTTCTATAACAACTTCACACCTCGTCATATGAGCATCATCCCATATTTCCACGATCATAAGATCCGTTTCCTCGAAGGTGACACAGCATTGAAGAATGCCATTTCCCAGGGTTGTGATAGAGAATATTTGGAATTGATCTTGAAAATGACACCTACGAACACGGTCTCGAGTCCCATGCCGGTGATTGCAGCGTTTGAGAGGAATGACTTGACCCTGGTGAATTGGTTGTTGGATAATGAAGACCCGGAATTGGAGGTGGGGTTGGTGAACAATGATGAGGTTTGGTTGGCGATCAATGAATCGAGAAGGAATGATCATTTACAATTCTTGATCAAGAAAGGTGGGATACCGAGTCATGGGATTGTTGGACAGATTGCTAATACTGTGTGATTGGGTTTATTTATGAGACTATTTATTACACTTACTGTCGTAGAGTCGAGACTACATTCATGATAAAAGAACGAAAATATATATAGCATGAGTAATATGGGAGAAAATTAGAAGTATTGTTGTAATTGTTGTTGTTGTGGGAATGGATGTTGATCATTCTGCATCTGTTGTTGTTGTTGCTGCTGTTGCTGTTGTTGTTGTGGATGTATCAAAGGATGTGTATGGTTATTATTATACTCCTGGAACCAAGGATGTTGCAAAGCTTGAGCTGCACTGATTCTATTCTCCGGTTTCATCTCCAACAAAGAAGTCAACAAGTTCAAAGCCAGTGGATCGATATTCGGGATGATTGAACGAAGATCTTGTGGGACGTACACGTCGAAATTTGGTCTATAGTTCGGTAGTTGAGAAACACCTGGCCAGGTGTGTTCATTTGGTGTTCCCATCAATTTGAAAATCTTCATCAGTTGATCATCGTTCGAAGCACCTGGGAACAATGGACGACCGACAAACATCTCTGCCAATATACACCCAGCGGACCACATATCAATGGAGGTGGAGTAGTTTCTCGAACCCATCAACACATCAGGAGCACGGTACCACAACGTGACCACTTCGGAGGAGAATGTGTTTACTGGGATACCAAATGCTCTAGCAAGACCGAAATCTCCAATCTTTAACTCCCCCTTGGAGTTCGTCAATAAGTTTTGAGGTTTCAAATCACGGTGCAAGACCCTGTTCTGATGACAGAAATCAATGCCTCGTAACAGTTGATACATGAAGCTCTTCACCACCGGTGGGTCCAGTGCACCATTACGCCCTTGAACATCCATGTATTTCTTCAAATCACGGTCCAAATACTCAAACACCAATGTAAGTTTGTTCTCGGTGTGGATCACATCATATAGGTTGATGATGTTATTGTGTCTCAAGTCCTTCATAAGGGAGATCTCACGTATCGCAGTGGATGGAGTACCTTCCTCGGAATCCAGGTTAATCTCCTTCAGTGCGACAAGGGTACCAGTGGCACGGTTACGTCCTTTGTACACGGTTGCATATGTACCTTCACCAAGCTTCTCGAGCTGTTGGAACCTGGGGGTGGGGATAGTTAGCACGTGTTCATTGAAGAGGATAGTTTCAGGGCATGGCGAGTGCCATAGTGGTGATTAAAACTTACTGTGATGTCTGGGCTGACATTGGACGTGTCTGTGTCTTTGTGAGCAGCTGTGTAGGGAGGGTGGTGGAGTGGGTTCATTATCAGTAGTGAGCTTGAAGGCGCTGCTTTTGGCTGGCTGGCCGGAAACATTCCGAGAGGATCCAGATATTCCGAGATATTTCCGAGCCAGTTCCGATCGACAATTTTTCACTTTCATGTTGAGGCCCAGACGGGAGGGTGTAGTAGCCAAACACATTCATTCACGAGGGGGCAATCATAGTCATGGCTACCAAAGTGCATCCAAAAGCCGAGAAACCAAATATCATCGACGAGAAGTCCTTTCTGGGTGACTCCTGGGTCGGTGTCTTCGAGACAGATGTGATCTTCAAGACCGAGCATTTCGAAAAGGCATTGCAGAACTTGATCAGGCAGCCAAACATCAACTCCACTGTCATCTTACGCGCCGATGTGTTGAGCGAAAATAAGTATGAATATCCAGAAGGAGAGCTCGAGCCAAAAGTTGAAAAGTTTGTCAGTGACTTGGCACATTCCAAGCCTGATATCCCAACCAGTTCCGAAGATGAGATTGTCCTCTTCAAGAACCTCGAAGATATAGAACTCAGATCCGTCCCATTGGAACCTGCATGGAGACCTAAAGCTGAGATAGTGAGAAGAATCATCCCAAGAAACCCATTCAAAGATCACATCATAAATCAAACGTGTCTCGTACTTCAACTTAAAGATGAAGAATCAGATCATGATTATAACGGTACACTCATCATATATCGTCCACATATCTCCCAAGTGGAAGACAACCCATTCTACCTCCCCGGTGTCCAGGCTGTGGGGATCTTGTTGAAGAAGAACAAACTATCAATTCATTACCTACCCTTCCAATACGAAGATCCAAAGACCATTGCAGATTTCAAACAATTGGACTCTGGTGATCGTAACATTAGAATTGCATTGAGATTACTCCAAACCGCAAAGAAGCACTCCACCGGTGTGATGGATGGCTATCAAAAACGTGTCAATCATGATCAAGTGGTTTCAAAAGTGTTATTCCAAGATCGTTACATCGCATTGAAGAAGAAATACACCAAACACTTTGTTGACAACTGGGTCGAGTCCACAGATCCAAGAAAGCATGTGTTTGAAGACATTGCCATTGCCGCATTCCTGATTGAGCTTTGGTCACAGATATACCCTGACAAGACCTCATTTGAGTTCAGAGACATGGGATGTGGTAATGGACTGCTGGTACACATCCTCCTTTCGGAAGGGTATATAGGAACAGGAATCGATGCCAGGGCTAGAAAATCATGGCTGATCTATCCTAAAGAAACCCAAGCCCGTCTCAAGGAACAAGTCATTATCCCATCTGTCCTGCTGAAGCCTCACCCAGCAGTGAAGAGCATGGCTCCACATCTCAGTGATAACGGTCGTGTGTTCCACGTCCCACAGAACCAAGGTGGTGAAGTCCCAATCGTGGCACAATACTCATCCGCGGTCCTGCTCCGATCAAACAACGTTGACACGGCACAGTTCCCTAAGAATACCTTCCTCATTGGTAACCATTCTGATGAATTGACTTGTTGGATCCCATTGTTGGGATATCCATTCATAGTGATACCATGTTGCTCACATGCCCTTAATGGTGCTAGGATGCGTTATCCATCCAAACGTTGTACTGGTACGAATTCCATCAGTGGTGCTTCTTCAACGTATGCTGCGTTAGTGGACCATGTTGAAGATTTGGCCAAGGAAGTGGGGTGGAAGGTTGAGAGGGAAATGTTGAGAATCCCAAGTACGAGAAACGCTGCCATCATAGGATATAAGAAGGATCCTGCCGTTGAGAATCCAAAGAATATCTATGATATATTGGGCATGGAAGGTGGCGCTGAAGGATGGGTCGAGAACACAATGTCTTTGATTAAGAGACCTCCAAGAAAGCATTAGATAGAATACACAAAACCTAATATCGAAGAACATGTTTTACAGTGTAGTTATTATGATTATCATGCAAAAAAATAAAATAAAAAAAAAGACCATTCGTATATGATTATGATTATTTACCACCCTTATTCTGTCTTCTCTTACGTTTCATACCGATAAGTTTCTTTGTATCCTCATCCATACCGGATTTCGTAGCCTCAGCAGCGGGAGCAGCAGCATTACCACCGTTTGATTTCTTTTGTCCAACATGGGCACCCTTGTTGGTGTTACCTTGTTTCTTGAAAGATTTCTTATTATGTTCTTTATGTTCCATCTTCTTTGCTCTTTTTGATTTTGGCTCCTCAGCGGCCCCTTCACCATCTTCACCACCTTCGCCACCTTCGGCGGCTTTTCTCTTCGCACCCTCAGCGGATTGTCTAGCATGTAACATCTTGTCTTTTCTTCTCTTGACAATGTTGGCGTGCTCGATGGCGAATTCCACAATCAAGTTTCTCTTACTGAGTCCTTCCAACTCTGCCAATTTCTTTTCCTCATCGGTCAACCCTTCAAGAATCTCCTCAATGGTGACTTCATGTGCATTCAACCATCTCAACCCCATCAATGCGGTCTTGTGGTCTCTAAACTCTAAGAAACCATAACCTCTTGAACGACCTGTCTCACCGGACCCCTTAACCTCCATGATAACCTTGGCTTGTCTCACTACACCGAGCTTCTTGGACTTCTTGGACTCCTCCTCACCCACTTGCCATCTCTCCTTCTCCTTTTGAGATCTGATGGCCTCCTCTTTGGTCAAAGAGTGTCTCTTACCTTGTTTCACCTCAGTGGCGAATTGAACAACAGCCTTACGACCCAATGCCTTCAATGCTTTGGCATTCATTGCTCTTGGTAAGTTTCTGATGGCCAATCTTGTCAAAGAAAGATGTAACGATGGGTTCTTGTTCAAATGTTGCACTCTGAGCTTGTATGATTTCTCTCTCAATTCCAGATCTGATTTCGTCAATCTCGTGGCCAACTTGGAGTTCTCAGTGATACGACCTTCGTTTAACAAGTACATATTACGTCTATCCTTCTCACCCGGAGCCTTACCAAGCAACTCGGATCTCTTAGCAGCATTCTTCTCAGTGAGCACAGAAGCTCTCTTACGATCAACAGTTGGACTTATAGCCAAGATACGACCTTCAAAGACGTATTCTGGGGAGACATCATCGGATATGAGGATAGAGGTTGTGGAACTATCTGGAGCACCGTCAAGACATTTCTTGTAAGCGTCTTCTTGGTAAAATGCAACGAAAGCGGTACCTTTGGCCAAACCAGTTTCCTTGTCGATGACTGGGAGGGCGTATTTCACAGCACCAAAGTGTTCGAAATGTTCCTTGAGAGCTTCACCATCGGTGTCATATGGGGTATTACGCACAAAGACAGAGTATGATTCTTGCTTATTGCTCTTTGGTCTGAGTGAGTAGTCCTCCTTTTCGAGTTCCTCATCGGATTCAACGTCAACATCGGAATCATCAGAGTTATCTGAAGCGACATCAGCATCCTCATCATCGTCTTCCTTGACATCGTTCTCTGGTTGAATGGCAGATTCATCAACTGGTTCTTTATCTGACTCTTCCTCACCGTCTTCATTATCTTGTGATTCGTCATCTTCATCACTGCTCTCCGCTTCTTCATCACTCTCCTCATCTGGATTCTCCTCTTTATATTGCAACCATTTAGACTTCTCCATGGCAAAATCAACAGCAACTTCTCTTCCATCGATTTCCAAACCTTGGCATTCCTTAACGGCAATCTCAGCATTGGCAAACTTCTTCATAGTAACGAAAGCGAAACCGGACATTCTACCACCAGCTTTTCTTGGGATGAATGCATCGGAAACAGCACCGTATTTTCCAAAGATCTTTTTCAATTTTTCAGGTTCACGAACAGACCATGGCATGTTACGGATGATCAATCTTGGTTTTCTCTTTTCAACTGGCTCCTCGGCTTTCTTTTGTGGTCTTGGAGCAGATGCATCTGCTGATCTATCTTTACGGTCTCTTCTCTTTGCGATATCAACTCTCAAAAGTCTGTTATTGAGCTTGGTCTTCTTGGCCTGCTCCAAAGCAGTGGTGGTGTCTTCATCTTGGGAGAAGCTGACGAAACCAAACCCTCTCGATTTACCATTAGCTTCTGTGACCACAACGGCATGTCTCACTGGGGAGAATTGTGAAAAAAAGTCTGTGAGCTGTTCAGATGTGACATCGAACGGGATGGAGCGCACGAAAAGTGTCTTCTTGTCGAGCACATCGTCTGGTGGGGCATCACCTCTAGTTTCACGACTCATAGCTGTGTATGTGTGTGGATCTCAAGAGTTGTACTCCATTTTAAGAGAGAGAGAAGTAATCAGGCTCGAAATTTTTTTTCGGGGCGATGAGCGGTGCGGCCACGCTGCCGGAACGTCAAACACGCCTTCTCCACTACAACAACAATGATCCAGGATGGCACTGGGGGTCAATTGGAGGACGTCCACCACAGCGGTTAGAGAACAAACCACATAGAGCAGAACTATGGGTGACTTACTCGAGAGCAGTGGAGAGCTTAGGCCCCCACCGGGTCTGCCACTGCGGCCAGTGAAACGACCATCCATCTCACAACTCACCATTGGCTCCACGAGGAACTACAGCCTATCCGCTCTCCAGGCCGAGGCCACCACAGACATCAACGTTGAGAACGTCGGAAAGTCGCCCGCTGCTGATGACACGACGAACCCCTCCAATGGATTTTTCAATGGGATATTCAACAATCACCCCCTGGGCAGAAGGATCGTTGATGATACAGACACCCCCAACTCTGACAACTTCACGATAAGGACAAACCCCACACTGACGATCTATAGCGATGATGAAGACGATGATGTCTACGAAGGTGGGAGGAATAGTTTCACGGGCCGTCTAGAACAGATCATCAGTCAATCGGCTTCAGAGGTTTTACGATTCGATTTCACAGATGACGATACCGATTACCATTGGAGTAAGTCTAAACAATTCTACATCCTTTCCTCTGCGGGAAAACCGATCTATTCATCCACAGATGATGACAGGATTGTTGAGTATGGTGGCGTGATACAGACACTAGTCAATTCATACAAGCTTGATGGCTCCAACTTGAAATCCTTCGTGGCTGGTCCAAGAAGATTTACCATCCTTGATCAATCCCAACTCATCCTTCTCGCAGCCACAACTCTTGAAGAGAAGGAATCTGATCTATTGAACCAATTGGATCTATTATACAGTTTTATATTATCCACATTCAGCAAGCCGCATATCGTGAGGTCATTCCAGAATAATGAAGGTTTTGACCTGGGTAAACATCTAGGAAGGGCATGTGTCTCCGGGTTGGACTTGTTGTGTAAAGAGATCTCAGAGTTCAATCCTAGTCTATTGGTCGGAGCATTACAAAGCATACAACTAAGAAAGTCAGTGAGGAGAAGGATCCGAGATGCGTTGTTGAAGAATAGATCCAAGGATGTGTTGTATGGATTACTATTGGCCCCTGGTGGAAAACTCATCAACATCATGAGACCAAAGAGTCATACATTGAACACTACAGATCTGCAACTTCTCTTCCATACGGTTTACAACCAGTCAAAGAGTCAAACTGAAGATGAAGAACTTTGGTTACCAATCTGTCTTCCGAAATTCAATGCCAATGGGTTCTTGTACGTCTTTGTCAAATTTATCAGAGAGGTTGCATTGATCCTAGTGAGTGCTGACAAGAATGCGTTTTTCGAAGTACGAGAAATCGGACAAAAGATCGTTGAAGACATGAACAAACATGAACTATTCACGCGAATTGAAGAATCCATCTCAAAGGGTCTTTCACCGGTAGACATCCCAGCACCATTGATATATCACTTCATCTATAAATCCAAGAGACATCTCCAATTCGTGATGCCCACGACCCATGGGTCCAATTTGAAACATTTGCATAATCACTATCTCAAACTCCATTCCAGCACGGGGAAGAACAACAGAATGGGGATGAGCTACTTGAAGTGGGATCACCCAAGCCATACACAACAGGTGAATAACAATTCTATGGCTGGTATGTCTTGGGTCACGCCTAGTTATGAGCTTTATTTGATCACGGGGAGTATCACCAAGAAGGAAACCTTGGCTAGTAGTGCCAAGGCTATTGTTAATTGGTGTCGCAAGTATGAAGAGAGGTTATTTGTTTGTGAGGGTGCAACATTCTGATCAATACAATCGTCTATAGCGATAGTTTACACGTGTTGATTTCAAAAAAAAATATATATGTATATATAGTTCTTATTTCCCTTCTTATATAATTAATGATACATTTTACGAACTTCACCCCCCATAACTCATGTTGATGATTCACCTTGGGTAGTAGAAGCAGGAGTCTGTGGTGCTGATCTCTTTGTCTCATCTCCGATTCTCTCCTCCAGGACC
This sequence comes from Williopsis galapagoensis, assembly GCA_030565205.1. NCBI lineage: Eukaryota > Fungi > Ascomycota > Saccharomycetes > Phaffomycetales > Wickerhamomycetaceae > Williopsis > Williopsis galapagoensis. Next base: position 10,742 of record JAJMBA010000107.1, read on the forward strand.
TTCAAGGCAACTTGTCTTCTTCTCTCCGCAGCGTTTCTTGAATCATTCTGCTGTTGTCCCGAATGACCCGTGAGACGTCTGTTAGCGATGAGATTACCTTGTTCGATCTCAGAGTCATCGAATTTATTCAAGAGTTTCAATTGGACAAACAACTCAAAGACTTGATCAAAGATTGGACTCAACACTGGTGATAAAATGTCTGGGAAGAAATGAACCAAACTGAACGTGTCTGAAGCGTCACCGTAAAGTTTTCTAACACCGACAGTGTTGTTTGGTTGGGGTAATAATGGATCCACGATACTTGCTTGAAAGAAACGTAGATATGCCCATGATACGTAGAACCCGATCCATGATTGTAATGCCGGAGCTGGGGATTTTCTCACAACGGACACAACGGTGAGTATGAGGAGTGTCATGAATGGGATATGTTTCACTCTTGCGTGGAGCGAGCCCTTGAAGAAGACAATTGAGTGTTCTGGGATCAATTGCTTGAAAACAACGAGGAATGACACGAGAACGGCAATGTTTCCATCGATTGGAATGTTGAAGAAATCGTTCCCGAACAAGATGTTTGTAAAGATCAAACTCAACGAAGTCAACAAGTTTGAAATACCACCAATGACCGAGATGAACTTGATCAATTCCTTCCCGGACCAGGATCTCTCAGCGAACTTACCGGCAAAGAAGATGATCACCACGGTGATTAGATACTTCAAGATCCGAGTCTCCAAAAAGATGGAAGTCAACACCGTCCATGGGTGGAACAAGGTATGGTTTGGGATGAGTTGTAGATATGGCACAATGATCAGGTCGACATCAATGTCTTTTTCTCCGTCAGCCACGAGCGCGTTATAGGTACGACGCTTGAGGAATTGAAGCAATAGCGAGCCTCCGGTGAGGATGATCAAGAGTGCCTTGGTGGCCGGTGGGAGGTTGAAGCTGGAGAGCTTGAGCTTGGCGGTGAGCGATGACATCTTCTTGAGCAGGAAGAATGCGATTGTGAATGTGATGAGTCCTATGGTAGAGTGGGGCCGCTGGTAGCTGCTTGGTGGGGCGTGTGTTGGAGTGTATTGTGTTGTGTACGTGGAGGGCGGACGCGGTGAGCCGGGAATTTTTTAACTAGGCCACCACTACAACTCTCACTCAATTTCCCTACCTGAAGACACACCAACTCAATAGGGCGGCTATGGTCATGATACTGTTGAGCTCTCTGTCCTCTCAGTTTTGAAATTCGCATGTGACGCTTCGTTCATCGTGTATTGTAGATCCAAGAATTGTGTGAAGTATGTGTCAGTCCAGCAGGAGGGATATTTCAACCATCGCATCATCAATTCACAGACATATCCCCTGGGGCAATCGCAAGGATTTCATAGCTATATTCTTTTTGCCGCCGACAAAATTGGGGTTGGTTTAAACACTATTCAATCCAGCTCGTTTCTTTACACAATATCTTCATCATTAATAAATATGTCAACTACTATCGCTTATCATTTACTCAAAGTCTCCATCAACCCAATTGTAGACTGACATCCCATCAACCGTTTTTGGTGGACGCAGCTGTCTTCTTGATTTATCTTTGGCAATCCTTGTCTCCTGTTCCAGTTGTAATATTGCCTCTGTTCTCTCCAGTTCGGCATTCTCAAAATTAATGGCAAGAGCAATTCCAACCTTCTTGAGTTTCCGCAATCTGCCTTTCTCTCTGTTAATGATACTCAGCATCACTCTCGCGTAGTTCTTCACCTCTCGTATTGAAAACTGTTATGATGTCAGCGCTAACTATATGAAAAATACCAAAGGTAAAACCTGTGTTG
>JAJMBA010000108.1:0-12446 GCA_030565205.1 Williopsis galapagoensis
GCAATATATACTGGTCGAGCCGGCTACAGCGTACAGCGTAGGCTATTACAGTGCAGTTGATATACAATTCTGCGTTCGCAACCAAGGTGGAGTTATGAGTGAGCAATATGAATTTCATGACAAGCCGTTAAACCCGCCTTGATCCGTTAAAGCCAGGATCGCTTCAAACGGTGTGGGCCGCATCTCATTGCTTGTTGGGGTCGTCTACAAGAAACTATAGTCTATGGGGTTGGCTGTAGCGGTATAGGTGTTCTTCTGTCTGGTAGATTTCTTCGAATTTTGCTTGATTTATTATCGATAACTTATGAAGATTTTGCCACGATCTGGGCCGATCATCAGTACTGTCAAACTCCTTTATTTGAGACTTGATTGGCGTGAAAATTTTGCAGGCGTATATTTAAGAAAACAAATCCCCAAGTTTTAAGTACGCTTTCGCAAACATCATTTCCAGTTTCCCAGAGACTCTAGCAGTCTTCTCCAGAGGTCATCTTCATTGTTTATCGAATCTCCGGCATGCTGGCGTAAGATGTGGTGATCCAGTCCTAGGAAGATAGGCGCCACAGAAATCCGAACACCACTTGCTCCACTTTGTGTACTTTCAAATCTTCACCAACATTCACCACTCAACAGGACTCCATTGCAAGCGGCTGGTAGCTACACTGTTGCGAGAATGCATTCACCAAGAACGTCACTACCCTGGTCATCTGAGATCACTATCCACTTACACTAATGAGAACGTTCTCATGTTTAAGAGCTCTACTGTCGGGAATCACCCCTATTGGGCTATGAGCTCTTACCGCCACCACCAGAGCTATTATACACATTACCACCTACTGCCATCATCTCAGTTATGTTTCCACTGCCATTATGCACTCAATCAATGCTGGGGCCATCCATAATATACTCTCACCTTCATAAAGCACTCACAGCTGCTTACGACCACATAATCGTCGCAGCAAATCGCCCCCAATCATAAGCTCTCGGCAATACTCTCGTCATCGAGCTCAGTTTGCAATTCTGTCAAGTTTAAATATCTCAAATAATCCAATTTTCACTCTTCCTTATACACGCTCTCCTGGTGATCTAGAGAAAGTAACAGACCCCAAAGAGAGAAATGATAACGTTGAATGGGGATCATTTCGCCTGTATCCATTGCATCAATGGACATCGGGCGGTCCATTGTGTTGACGTTTGGAGGAATTTATACAGTGTTGCGCCTCGAGGGAGACCCACTGATGGAACCAAGAACATTCGGAGAAGAATATGTCCATACTCAATCCCAGTTGGGTCAATGACCTATTCTACAACTTCAACCATTCCAGATGAGGCAAATCCAAACAATATAAGAGTTGGTATCGTTCTTCATCCACATACTCCGGTTTATTTCGCCAAGATTAGAAGAAACCAAAAGAGTGTGACATTGTTACAAATCAGTTGGGAACAACCGGATTCAGTTAAATTTGAGAATGGTATGCCAAAGGAGGCTGATTCAATTTGGTCAGATATTATCGGGGGTAATAATTACAACGAGGATGATCTAGAGAGACAGGAGCAATTGGTTGATATGGTTAATACGGTTTTAGCCACTGGCGAAGCTGAATGGCAATTCTTTAATGGTACTGCTGAGGAAAAGATTGGAAGATTTGCACCTTTCCCAATTACAAGCACTCATCCATTGTATCATCAATTACAGGATATTGCTTATGGAAGCAGAAATCTTCTTGTTCAACATCAATATTATGCACAAATACAGCAACAACAGTTAGAACAGCAGTATCAATTGCATCAAAGATACAGACTTCAACAAGAACAACTATTACAACAACGACAATTGCAACCAACACAACAGCAACAGTTACCACCACCACTGCAACAGCGAGAGCATCTTCAACAACGTGATAACAATTCTCGTCCTCATAGACATGTTGTGAAGAAGAGAACCAAACAATACATTAACAATCAATACCAGCGATTGGACATTGACCAACAGATTCCTGTTGCACCTGTCGCTCAACCACCACAGTCACAAGTTCAACATCCACAATTTGCACAACCACAGGTTCAGCAACTTCAAGGGTATCCAACTGCATTGGATTATAACTTCAACCCACCAACTGAGAATGATGCACTTCAAAACATCATTGACCTTCCTGGTACTCCGGAGATTCACAATCCAAGAACCGAAGTTTCATCCTCGTCATCGTTACAAATCCAAAGATTACCGGAGGTGAACCAAGCTCCGCAACCTATCCCCGAACAAGCTGCCCCAGAACAAGTTGCAAATTATGAAGAAATTGCTGAGTTTCCTCAAGGGGAAGGTTTTGGTACTCTTCATTTCGCCGCTATGGACCTACCTAGTGCCGGTGTCTATGGGATTGGTGAAGGGAATATGCTCGGTTTATTCAATACCGATGTCGGTTTTGAAGGATTATTTGATAATTTCAGTGGTGTTCCTAATACTGATATCCAACCTGTTGATGTTATTGAAGCAGCTCCAGTTGAAGCTGACCCAATCGAGGAAGCCCATGATGATGATCATGACGATGGTTTTAATGATGAAATTTCACCATTGGATGAATTTTTACATGCCGATTCAATTGAAGATCGTTCAGTTGATGAAGAAGTTAGGAATGAAGAGCCAGTGAAGAAGGAGGAACAACAAGAACAAAATCCAGTTCTGGCTACAACTGCCATCAATCAAGATATTCAACCTGAAAACCAACCAAATGTTTTTGATGATGTTTTCTTCACTCCTGCTTATGATGAATCTGCAAACCTTCCAGATGATTTTAGCGCTGTTCATGGTCGTTATTGAAAAAGTTTCAACTAAACCTTATCCTACACTTTTGTCCACACCTTTCTTACCTACCACTTCATCACTTGACCTGAATTACTCCTTTCCCTTTTACCTTTCCACCCTCTTTTTCATCCCCTCTTTCATAATTTGTGATGAACCTCTTTAGATACCAAAGCCCCTCTTATTAAACCTTTTATTTATTATTTATTTATATAGCATGAAATTACCAAGCATATAATAAGCTTGTGTTTTTAATGATATGGATATTTTTTTTCTTTTTTATTTTGGCTTTAGTAGGCACTACAAACCTTTTGATGATGCGGATTTTTATTTTATAAATGCATGCTTTATGAATCTAATTCTCTTTTGTAGCTATCGATTTTCACAACTTTAAACCTCATGGATCGTGGTTCTGATACCAAACCTGAAAACTGGTAAATATAATCAATTCAAATTTTTTTTTTCATTCCAATACCACCCCACATTGTTGTTTTCAATCATTCTCATCCGTGTGTTTAACCAAACCTATTCAATGGTTTTCCATTCTCACACTCATAGACACTCGCTCTCAATGCTGACATCACACCAATGCATACCCACTTCTCAAACCTCCCCCTCAACGAACAATCCCAATCCTTCGCAAACTTCATATCACTCACCTCCCAAAAATCATTCCTTCTCAACCTTATAACTAACAATTGTGCCAACCCTATGACTCCCCGTATTGAAACTCTTAAACCTCACCCCCTCACCCCCCTTCACATCCTTCGGATCTGAATCTATCCATTCCTGAGGAACACGCGCGTCAGAATCCGTATACACCAATATATTGAATGTGTTTTCCCCCGTTGTGAGGATCGGGAGGAACGTGACACTTGCGGTGATTTGTCTCATTATCGCCTGGATGTCCCTTGTGGCTTGGTATGAAATCTCCTGTTGTGTAAGGGGTGGCGTTGTAGTAGTAGTTGTTGTTGTTGGGTCATCCTCTACGATTTCAACGTTGAATTGCCATCTTTCCACAACTTCCCCCGAGTCTTTATTCACAATGACCAGTACCAATTTCCCCAGCTTATCACCAGAGACCCAACGATGTAGTTGTTTCATGATCTTTCGAATATAGGATTTAACCTCGTCATCTTGGTTGAAAAGGAGTTGGACCCCGAATTTCTTCACCAGTGTGAAATCATCAGCGGGATAGATGCCTCGTTGGTATAGGATTGAATGGACTGAGTATTCGAAGAATTCCGCTATGGTTGTAGCTGATCCACGAAGTTGGAATTGGGATCTGTTCATTGTTGTTGTTGTTGTTGTTGTTGTTGTTGTTGGAGAACGAACAAAAGTTGAAAATAACTTTTTGATCAAGAACGAACAACACAACTGATAAAGCACAACAACACAACACAACTCATACACAATGGTATGTCTCCATACACATAAACGTGCGTTGCTCAGTGAACTAACCAAACATCACAGCATAACGTCAAACGTCACCATTTAACGCTTGAGGCCCAAAAAGCCAAACAAAAACGAGAATCCCAACAAATCATCAATTATCAAGCCCTAACTTCCAAAGTCCTCAAAGGTCATACTTCACAAACATACACATCTGAACTATTCAAATTAACAACAGATTTACTCAATGTGAATCCCGAGTTCTATACAGTGTGGAACTATAGACGTGACATCATCACCCATCATCACAGGAAACAATTATCAAAAGAGGAGTTGATAGAGTTGTTCAATGGGGAATTGATGTTTACGTTGCATAAATTCAAAAGTTTCCCAAAAGTGTATTGGATCTGGAATCATCGTGTGTGGACATTACAAAACCATCCGTCAGTGCAATGGGATGATGAATTAAAACTCGTGGGAAAAATGCTTTCACTCGATGCTAGGAATTTCCACGGTTGGACGTATAGACGATACGTTGTACAACAGATTGAAATCACAACTGGCCAATCGATGGATTTGGTAGAATTTGAATACACTACGAAATTGATTCGTCAAAATTTCTCAAATTTTAGTGCATGGCATCAACGAACCACATTGATTCCAAAGTTATTGGAAAACAAAATTGAACAATTCGCCAATGCGTTTGAGTTTTGGCGAGGGGAGCTGGAATTGTTGCATAGTGCAATGTATACCGATCCTGAAGATCAAAGTGTTTATAGCTATCTTCGATGGTTATTGACGTTTGATAAACTTGTCACATTGATCCCCTCGGATGAATACATTACAACGTTGAAACAAGAATTGATTAATATTCAAGAATTGAACTCATTAGAAAAGGAGGATAATGGCAAGGGTAATCATTGGTGTTTACAAAGCATTGTGATTATTAAGAATCTATTAAAACGGAATGGTGAAATTGATGTTGATGTTGATGTTGATGTTGAAAAGGAATTGAAATGTCTCGTTGAGGTTGATCCTTTAAGAAGGTTAAAATATTTGGATATGATGAATTAAGTGACCTTGTTTTTCTTTTTGTCGTATGAATATAAGCAATGTATGGATCTAAACTGGTAATACCCTTACTCCAGCCAATCTATCAATAGTAGGAGCCACCAAGGGATGACTCAACAATGGACCGATGATTGGTAAACTTCTCAAAACGCCAATAATAACACCAAAGAAATCACCAAATAGTTGTAATATGCCAAACAACTCGACAAAGAAACCCACAAATGGCCATTTGAGCAATATGAGGACGATGCCCAGTACGAATGCCAGGGAGCCCCTTATCTTTGTCGGGCGTGTGAAGAATACAAGGGTCTTGCGTGGCCCGATGATGAGTACGAGACCGATGATGAATAACAAGTTTCCCAGGGCCAGTAAGGCGCTGTCGAAAAAGGTGAGGATGCCGATGAGGAAGAAGAGAACACCTGCGGCAGTGAAGCCGACCCCGTACTTCTGAGTCTCTGTGAGCCAGACCATTGCTGTGTGTGTAGAAAGTTGTGAGTAGTGTTGTTGTTGTTGTTGTTGTTGTGGCCAAAAGTGAACCAGACAAGAAGATTACGTAACACATCATTCGGCAAGGCACGTGATTGAGCACGTGACTAAATGAGTCGGTCAGCTCTTACTAATGAGGCTGTGCTTATCTCGGATCTGGAAGACCCTTTACTACAATACACACACCACACCACACCACACCACACACTACCAGCGGCTATACACAATGGGCAAGCCACCAGATGACCCCCCACCATACACTCCATCCTATTCCCCGGGCGACTACCAGCGACGTCCACCACCACACCCATCCGTGGGCATCGAACCTTCTCCTCCCCCAACTCCACAACCACAACCTCCATCCACACAACAACAACAACCACCCCTGCCATGGATCTACCCCTCCGACTACTGGTGCCACAAGTGCCACAACACGGGCTACAAAGTCAGCTCGGGCAAGTCCTGTCGTCGCTGCTGGGAGAACTTTGCCCGACAACCAGCGCTCCCCGTTTCAAACTTTACAGATCCAGGACATAGGGTGCCATTCACCAACTATAGGGTCCATAACGACTTCACCGTTTCCAATGGTCCCCAGTACGGATATGCACCTCCGCCAATGGGCTATCAGCCATATCCAATGGGCCCTCGTCCTCCGGTGAGATACGTCGCTCCGGGTGATCCTTCATTAGGTGGGTATACCTGTGGGAAATGTCGTGGTACTGGAAGGGTCAAAGTGATGATCATCGATGAGGAGATCTGTCATGTCTGTCATGGTGTTGGGCGGATCTTCCAGTAGAGTATACCTTTAATTTTATGATGAGATGAATATGATAACCATAGTTGTACAAAAACACTGCTGACGTAATCCTTCCCCTGATCAAAATTTTCCAATCTTCCCATGTGACATGAACGATTAAAAACTACACAATTATATACAATCCCAACCAGATAATCCATCATACCCACATCCTCCCCACCCCTCCCAAGATGTCCAAGACCCCCGAGATGTCCACTTTGGACCTCGCCTCCCTCCCACCCAACGCCTCCGAGAATGGAGCGGGCTACACCACCTCTGCACAAACGACCCTCTCACGCCATCATCCCAAGCCCATGAGATCATCAACGTTGGACTCCCCTTTACAAACCCGCCCAGCGTCCCCATACACGCTCAACCCACCCATTGACAACGACGGCTTATCGTGGCCTAGTCTTGGCGCACGCTCCCGTATCGAGGAGGACGATGCCCATCACGCGGCCCGTGAGCAGAGAATCAGCAATGCCGTCAAAGTCATCCTCACCGAGCTGGGGGAAGATGTTGATCGTGAAGGTCTTTTGGAGACTCCGGAGCGTTATGCCCGTGCGATGCTGTATTTCACAAAGGGGTACGAGGACAACATCCGTGATGTGATCAAGAGAGCCGTGTTTGAAGAGGATCACGATGAGATGGTGATTGTGCGTGATATTGAGATTTTTTCCCTTTGTGAACATCATCTCGTGCCTTTTTTCGGAAAGGTACACATTGGATACATCCCAAACAAGAAGGTTTTAGGATTATCGAAATTGGCAAGATTAGCAGAGATGTACGCTAGAAGATTACAAGTTCAAGAAAGATTGACTAAACAAATTGCAATGGCCTTGACTGAGATTTTAAAACCTCAAGGTGTTGCCGTTGTCATTGAGGCCACTCATATGTGTATGGTTTCAAGGGGTGTTCAAAAAACTGGAAGCTCAACAGTGACGAGTTGTATGTTGGGTTGTTTCCGTGAGGCTCAAAAGACTAGAGAGGAATTTTTAACATTGTTGGGTAAGAGATAGATTACTACCTTTCAATTTGTTTGTTCTGTCCTTTTCATTCTGTCTTTTTTATCAATTTGACTCATGACTCGTTTGTTTTGTGAGATCTGGATTTCAACATATTCAGAACTTTGAGTCATACCATCTTGTTCCATCGCATCAACTTTCGGTTTTCATTCAATTCATTTGTCCCTTTTCAAGAGTTTTATAATTATGTATATTAGGATAAAAAATAAAAGGGGAGGTTTCAACATCGGTGTTTATTAATAATTTGTGTGTTTTTATTGTAGTTTTTGTTTTAATTGATGAACTTGTATTGAATAACTATTTCGAGATTTTCTATACCGAAATACATTTGAATGATACCATCTTCATAAACAAATCTCTGTCTTCAAAGGTTTAAGGGTTCACAACTACAATTACTTTAAAATTTCAATGCTATATATTCGATTAATCAATTTCTTTGCTTCTTATGTTTAGTTTGAGTTTTTGGAGTTTTCCCACTTGAACCAATAGTAATATTAACCTTTGGAGGAGAAGTGAAACCAAAACCTTTTGCAACTTTAACCAAATCCAACTTGTCAATTTGATATACCGTTTTCAAATGATGTGAAGCATAAGCTTGTAAATATGATCTATATCCATCTTTAGCACTTTGATGTAACCAATAATTTGAAGAGATCAACTTTTCCAATTGTGATTGAACGTTGGCAATCTTATTAGTTGGGAATTCATACTCGTTCAATGGAACTTTGGCAGCTTTCAAATATCTCAAGAATCCTAATTCATTTGGTGTTAAAAACATCAAGGATTTACCTTGACCATTCGTACCTCTCGCGGTACGACCAACACGATGGATGTAATCTCTTGGATCATCAGGTGGATCGAATTGAATGATCCAGTCCACAGATGGGATATCCAACCCACGGGCTGCAACGTCCGTACAGATCAAGATACCTTGTTTAGCGTTACAAAACTCAAAGAAAGTGTTCGTACGTTTTTGTTGTTTCTGTTTTCCATGAAGATCCAAAACTGGTAAATCAATGTAGTTCAAAAGTTCAGCATAGTATTTCACAGAGTTACATGATGATAAGAACACAATGATTTTCTTCTTAGCATTACGCTTGAGGAAGGAAAACAAGAGTAAGAATCTCTTATCGGACTCACATGAAACGTAACCTTGTTCCAATCTATCCACTGTAGATGCTTCATCCCTGTTGACAACGTTGATGAACAATGGACCAGCTCTCAATGAAATTCTAGCCAAATCTTCAACTTTGGTGGTTTGTGTAGCCGAGAACAACATACTTTGTCTGTTTTCACTTGGCAAGATTTTAATGATTTGTTTCATCTCTTCTTCGAATCCAATCTCCAAAATTCTATCAGCTTCATCGATAACCAAAGCTTTCAATCTGTTGAATACAAATCCTTCAGTATTTTGCAAATGATCAAGTAATCTACCTGGAGTAGCAATCAACAAGTTGACACCTTTCACGAGCTTCTCAGCCTCAGCACGTCTGTTGGCACCTCCAATGACAATACCAACCGTTTGTGTATGATGAGCTAAAAGTTCTCTTGCAACTTGGAAGATTTGTAAAGCCAACTCTCTAGTTGGAGAGACGACAATCACACCGGTACCGTTTCTTGGTTTGAATTTCAAACTGTAAAGGAGTTCAATAGCTGGTAAAAGGAATGCCAATGTCTTACCGGATCCTGTCTTTGCAGCACCCAAGACATCACGACCCGCAAGTAATGGTGGGATCGTACGAGCTTGAACTGGGGTCATCTTGGTGAAACCCATCTCCTTAATGGCCTTCAACGTGCGCTCGGAAAGGTTGTGATCGGTGAACAAATCACTTACGGTCTCGGAAGGTGCGTATTCTTTGGTTGTGGATTTGGAAACGTCTTCAATTTGCTCCTTTTCGTTATCTTCGTCATCATCTTCCTCCACCTCCTCGGTCTCTTGAACCTTCTTTTCTCTCTTGATAGCTCTCTCACCCTTGGCACTAACGTCCAGAAGGTCGGCAATATCATCAAATTGGTCATCTAACTCATCAACGAGCTTATCGGTGTTCTCCTCCTCCTCTTCACTCTCATGATGTCTCTTGGTACCCTTGGTCTTCTCGACACGAGCCACTTTTGGAGAGCTCTTTGAGCTTGCAGACTTGGAGGTCTTCTTGCTTGATCTCTCTTTTGCCATGGTGGCTAGCGTTAGTGTGTGTGTTTGAGTGATGAAGAGAGGGAAAGCAGCTTGCATTTGCACAGAGACATAAAGGCAGCTCTAGAATTTTTTCTACTCAGAGCGATGCCCCCCGAAAAATTTCACAGCTCCGTTAAAAAAAGACCCCGAAACGGCAATTTCCCGATCTGGAGGGCTGGCTGAGTAAGAAGCTCCAGAATGTTCCAGAAGCTGCGCGCAGAAATTCGATAAGATCTTGCAGCTTTGTTCTGGCACATTCGACGCGGACCCCTGATGTTTAAAAGAAGAGCTTTTTGCCACCAGTGGTTTTCATCTTCCATTCCCATTATGTTCATCAATCAGCCCACTTGAACTGATAAGTTATTACCACAACAATGCTTTCCTTCGACTACGCCCCATCCACAGTCTACCAGGACTTCCCAGCGTTCCACCCATTTGGCTTCTTCAACCAACCACAGAGAAGAGTCGCCACCAGATACCCATCCCCACAAAGACGCGTCTCATACCCATGTCGCTCACAATTGGAGGTGCACCAACGTCAACCACAACACCAACACAACCGCCGTCATATCGATCCATTAGAACAGTTGTTCCAACTTGTCCAACAGCGTGAACAACAAACGCAACAACAGGACCCTATCGAGGTTCATCACCGTGTTGTTGAGCTCCGTGATGCTTTCCAAATCCAAATCTTGAAAGAGAATGATGCTGCGAATGACTTCACACACTATGAGATTTCATACAAGACCACACCAACCTGTAAGACGTCAATCATTGTGACTTCAAAGGATGATGAGTTCCAAAAGACTTTTGTCTTCAACACCGATGCTATCAATATCAGAAACGTTGAATGGCGTGTGATTGATGATGTTTTGGTTATTCAAGTTGCCAAGGCAGTCAAGCCACAAGAGAGAGTGATTGCAACACCAACCAAGACTCGTAAGTCTCATCATCATAAGCACAAAAGATCCGAGAACCAAAAGAAGAGAGTCATCTCCATTCCAATCTCCCATGAGCACACCAAGGAGGAAGTCAGAGTATCTTCCAGACCATCATCACCATCATTATCACCAAATGAACAAGACTCCTCTCCGAACACCACACCCTCACAATCTGATTCCGAATCTATCTTAAGTGAAACCGATTCCGAGTTTGACCTTTATCACAATACATCCAAGACATCACGCTCAGATGATCAAGATGCTGAAGTCATGGCCCCAAGTCCAAAATTACCAAAACTTTCCACTGTTAGAAGGGTCACTTTGGAGGAAGTTGAAGATGAGTCTCTCAAGCAAATGGATCTTGACTAGATGTATGTTAGATGTGTTTTGGATTATGTATATTAAAAAGTTTATTTGATTAATGATAAGCATCTAATGTAGAATTTATACCAATTGGAATGAGCTCTAGAGTCCACAAGATAGGTATCGCTATGACTTGTTGTGATCAACTAAACCACATTCTGAAGTACCCTTCTCAGACAGAGCTTCATATAGAAAACAGACACCAAGAAGTGGCATACATCAACCTCACAGCATCCAGCACTAATATAGAATGGTTATGAAAATATCAAAAAAAACAAAAACATAAAAATTTTCCGGTACGGGGAATCGAACCCCGGGCTGGTCGGTGAGAGCGACCGATGTTAGCCACTACACCATGCCGGATTATTCTCTGACTGTAAAATTTTATCATTTAATTGCTCGTGTGTTTGTCTGCTGACGTAAGCACAAGGTAAGCAGAAATTTTGAGCTCATCGCCAGAAAAAATTCAAAGAGGCCTTGTGGTACTGTATGGGGCATCATACTTCGATAGGTTCAACCTACGCAATCACACTCCAAACGGGTAGAATGGCTCCAAATAAGGGAAACAAGGGAAAGCAGAATAAGAAAGCACAGAAGTCGTCCGGGATTGCCGATGTGATCGGTGCTGCCCCATGGAAGGTGAAATCAAAGATTCGTGATATCGAGAGACTCCTGAATAAGAAGCGTGAATCCCTACCAGCCGATGTCATAATAGAAAAAGAAAGAGCATTGGTGACGCTCAAATATGAACTAGAACAGACCCAACATACACAGAAGGTGAAGAAACTATCAAAGAAGTATCAAATGGTTAGATTTTTTGAAAAGAAGAAAGCACTTAGAAGGTTGAACAGTGCAAAGAAGGATTACGAGTCCGCTTCAGAAGGTGGTGATAAGAAACAGATTAAGAAGGCTAAGAAGACACTGAAACACGCAGAGATTGAACTTGCATACGTGGCGAACTTCCCAAATGATCGTAAATACATTGCACTATTCCCTAAGGAGGATGCCAATGGGGCTGAACAGGACGAGAGGGCTAAGAAGGGTTCTTTGAAGACGGAGGAGAAGAGAAACGCTTTCAAGAAGGAGATTGAAGATATGATGGGTGAGAAGAGATTGCCTATTTCTTTGGAAGATATCATTGCCGATATCACCAGTGAGAGAAGCACATCTGCTGCAGACTTCCAGACCACGATGGTTGCCCCAACGGCTGCGGAGCAAGAGGAGGAGGAAGATGAGATGTTTGAGTAAGAGCCTCTCTAATTAGGAAGTAATATAAAATATAGGTTGTACTGGGGTTGCCCAGCCACAGTGGCCCGGATCGGATCGGGGACAAGCTTCCCCACGAAGTGCACTGTAATAGCCTACGCTGTACGCTGTAGCCGGCTCGACCAGTATATATTGC
>JAJMBA010000109.1:0-10814 GCA_030565205.1 Williopsis galapagoensis
TGTCCAATTTCTCCCTTGCACCCTCTGAATCACCCTTATCAACGGTAGTTGCTGATTCTGGGAATTGCTTATGGATAGAGTCCAAGACGATCTGACCGTTTACAGAACCGCTGTATGGCAAAAGCCTTTTCTCAATCAACTCATCCTTCTCCATGGCCAAGACGAGCACGGCGGCAACATCATCAGCATCACAACAGACACAAGATGTATCCTTCAAAAAATCGGTTGTATTAACAGGGGTTTGCAAAAGAGCGATTGAGATCCATGCAGCACTGGTCTGCGCTTTGTCTTTGACATCTTCATCGAAGACTTCTGGACCGAAGACGTAAGATGGATTTACAGCATTTATAAGATGGTTTGACCTCGTTGTAATTTTCCCAATCCCATGTCTCTGAGAGTTTCTTGGAGTAAACATAAGCTTTAAACTCATCTGTGACATCTGCTTCCTCCATTGGGTTCCATGTTCCTTCGGTATGAATGAATGAAGCGTCAGTTGTAAGTGGAAGCCATGGGTGCGTCCAAAACATGACGTTCAACTGATGGAGCATACTCTTCAATAGCTTCAAAGGCAATGGGCATTCTTGGCACCCTGGAAATCAAGTGTGTACAAGTCTTTTTCGAAATCGGTGGAGTATCCGCTTGGTAATGGAGAAACACAATGGATAACGTGATTGATCTCCCTACGTGTTTTGAAAACTTCACCGAAGGCACCTGGGGCATCAATATCAGCAACGAGCTCGTAAGAGAGTTTGCCTTCTGGGTACTTGGATTTGAACTGGCGAGTGATTTTGTCAGCCTTGGCTTGAGATCTGACGCTACCGCGGACTGGGTAACCCTTCTTCAAGAGTTCATCAAGGATATGGAGAGCGACGAAACCGGACGCAAAGGTGAGTGGAGACATTGTTGTTGTTGGAATTAGAATTGGATTGTAAATATCCAAGCAACATGTTAAATTTTACTGTAGAAAGAGGGGCCATACCGTGGCATTATATGGCTAATAGAGATCGCTACTTTCGAACCAAACTTGCTGAAAGTAATGTAGAGTGGCCATTGCGGATAGCAATGACATCAGACTAACACATGAATAATCTCTATTCTAAGGTCTTCTAACGTGAAGAAGTAGGCATATTCCTCCTGACTGATCCATAGATTACAAATCAACCTTTGCATGCATCAAAGTGGGAGACAGTATTGACTGGTTAAACAATCCACTCATCGCAAAAGTTGACTCGGCCTTAAAATCATAATCGAGCTCCTGACTGGATCCCAAAGACTCTCATCTGCATGAATCTAACTCTAAGTCTGATCTGGTATAGTCCAAAATTCTTCATTCTCGATGGAGGTGAGTAGTCAGGAGTCCGATAATATACAAAAACCTGGAATACTATCAGACCCTAATGGCTTACATGATTATTCCTTTTGTATCCTTAGCTGTTGGCAAATCTGCATTATTTCTTATAAATCGTTTCCAATGATTTCCATCCACCATTCAAAGTTCTAGGAATTTCCTCATCGCAGAACCAATGGCCATAATCAACCCATGCTGACTCCCGGGTCATTTGTAAGCCAACACCATCTTATATTTCCTAATAACCTCCCTCATCCATGACTTGTTACTACCTCTTATACCCTCCACCGTGAGATCTTCTCCCAGAACTTCGTTCACCCGCATCAAAATATCAGGTTTATTCAAAGAAAATATCTCGAGCAACACATCTTGAATCGTCTCCAGCAGCAATGCTGCCCTATCGTCCATCGACAACATACCAATATCAACAGATCCATATACAACTGATGGGACTTGTGATAGCAGCTCGTTTATGATCATTGACGTTCCATGGTGGAAAGACCGAGGAGCTTTCAGCTTCAAACAACAAGACAATACAGTTCCAGTTTCATCCCGGATCGTTTCTAGCAGCCGATCAATGTTTTCCAGTCTGACTCTGTGGTTCTCATATACGGATCTCATCTTTGCTTCATCCGTCCCAGCCCTCACCAGCCCTTGCTTTAATGATGAGAGTGCCTTGCCCTGTTGATGGGCCTTGATTCGTTCGAAATCACAACAATCATGGATGGAGTTCAGTATCATCACAGTTGCGTGTTGTTGTTGAGTATCCACATCAACTTTGGCGGTGATTTTGAAAAGAGGCTCTCCACAGAACTGACACCCATATATTTGATAATAAGATATACTGTTCTTTCTATTATTCTTCGTTCCATGGCTTTTCCTCTCCCTCCCATCAAGACATATAACCGAGAGACCTTGACCAACGGTGTATACAACAAATGCGTGCCTCACTGCCATTGCACGATCATCGAAGTAATCCCCCCTTGGTTTGATACCGGTATCATCACTGGTAAAAGTCTTTGGATCTTGTGCGTGGAATAAGATATCTGTACTTCTCTCCTTGTGTTTCCTCAGAGATCGTATGAACATCTCTATATCGAAGTCTTGCGGCTTCATTGTAATACCAGACTCGGGGTCTAGAGCTATATCAACATCGGGGAGACACTTGGATTCGTATTTCTCATCAATTTCTGAGTGAGATCTCTTGTTCAAACTCCGTGTGGGTTGTTGTATCAGTGTATCGAGTTGACCTTGTGTGTTATTCACTCTCACCTCTTGTGATCCAGCCCCATTCTGGCCTTCATTACCATCGCTCGACTCTTGGGTTTCAAGATCTGGAATATCCCTCTTTGTAGCGTGATGTGACGACTCCATGATCTTGTTGACGATCCCCATAACGACCTGTAGGGGTCGCTTCTCCTCAGCGGTGATCGGAGTCCCCAGCTCTTGTCTTTTCAGTGAGGCATCATGGAACTTCTTGATCTCATCAATGTATGACATTGGAACATGAGTCCAGTGGTCGTCACCCAAGTGTTGTGTGCGGTTGTGTATGTGTTGTTGGCCCATAACGGAAACCTCCGAAAGGGATCTCAGGATAGATAGCGCCTAGTTGATCTACAGATAACTCTCAAGCGTAAGATTCATCAAATTTAGGTATGGTATACACTTTCAGGGGTTGCTATTCCCCAAGTCACAGCTTGGACTGATTATTCAAAAATTGTCCAACAGTACTCCCAATTGTCTCATCAAACGGAGTTGGTTCCAGCCCGCTCCATTCCCAAGTTTTGGAAACATCATGATAATGCTGAAATTTCTTCAACTTTTCCTCTGCCAACTCTGGTTTTCCCTTCCCAACAGACGAGCTCAATTGTGGGAACTGTTTATGAATGGAATCCAGGATCATCTGTCCATTATACGCCCCATTGAAAGGTAATAATCTCTTCCCTATAGTAGCATCCTTCTCTAGTGCAACAACGTGCACCTTGGCAATATCATGAACATCTGATGAGATTCCCGCCTCCCAGAGTCCCCTAGCCTTGGATGCATCCTTCGAGGTCTTCAAATATCTCAGAACCATCATCGCACTGCTATATTTATTTGCATTGTTCACATCTTCATCGAATTGATGGGGACCAAAGACATATGCTGGATTCACTGTTGTCAAGGTATATGATCTCTTGGATTGCTTATAATGGTTCCATGCCCATCTCTCTGCGATTTTCTTTGATGCAACGTAGGCCAACCCCTCGTTACTAACATGTTTCCATTCCGTTGGGTTCCAAGTCTCCTCAGTATGGACGAATGACGGATTACCAGCCTTTGTGAAATGCATCACACCGGCCAACGAAGCAGTCAGAACCACCCTCTTAACCTGTGGTGCATATTTCTCAATCCCATCGAAGATATTCTTCGTCCCTTGTAATGCTGGGATCAATATACCAGCTTCATAATCCTTACACCCATGAGGCAAAGGTGAGGCGGCGTGGATGACGAGGGTGATTGATTTATGGGTCTTGAAAACATTGTCGAATGCACCTTGTTCACCAATCTCTGGGACAATTTCGAAAGAGAGTTGACCAGTTGGGTGTTTCTTCTTGAATTGACGTGTGATCTTATCGGCTTGGGCTTGAGTTCTAACGGTGCCGATGACGATGTATCCCTTGGACAGGAGCTCGTTGAGGATGTGGAGGGCGATGTATCCGGATGCTCCGGTGACGAGAACGGTTGGCATGCTCGTTGTGACTGATAGTTAGAGCTGATGAGGCTCCATGGCTCTCTCTCTAGTGGGCTCTATGTAGCTTTTATACAAGGCAAAGCTGAAGTTGGGGAGAATCATCTCTTCGGCAGTGTTCGGGACTCGGCTGCTCGGCTTGTGAACCCCACATCTACGATGCATTTCACTTCCAATCACTCATTTTTTTCTGTTTAAATACTCCAAATATTGTGAAATAGTGCTCTTGATACTGTCATCCAAAGGCGTTGGTTGAATCCCACTCCATTTCCACGTGTTGGAAACATCAAAGTACAACTGTCTCTTCTTCAACTCCTCCTCGGCAACCTCCGGTTTACCCTTGCCAACAGTAGTGGCCAAATCTGGGAACAATCTATGAATCGAATTCAAAGCTGTTTGACCATTGATAGACCCGTTGAATGGTAGCAATCTCTTTCCCACAACCTCGTCCTTTTCAAGACCCAAGACGTGTAGTTTTGCAACATCAGATATATCTGACGTTAGCACGGTTAAACCTGGCACAAAATCGGTATTATCAGGCTCAGTCTGCAACAATGAGATCAACACCATTGCTGATCCTTGTTTCTGGTCTGTGATATCTTCAAAGAAAACCTCTGGACCAAATACAAATGCCGGATTGACTGTTGTTAAAGTATAAGAAGGTTGAACCGCTTCAACGTGGTCCCAGGCCCATTTCTCAGCAAGCTTCTTCGACACAACATACGCTGAGAATTCATCGGTAATATCGCTCTTCTGGATAGGATTCCATGTGGCCTCGGTATGGATGAATGTTGGATCTCCATCTCCACCATGGGTAGCAACACCGGCCAATGAAGCAGTCAACACAACTTTCTTAACCTGTGGTGCGTATTTATCAACGGCCTCAAAGATATTCTTCGTCCCCTGGATCGCTGGTGCCAGCAGACTCTTCTCAAAATCACTAGACCCACTAGCCAATGGGGAAGCGGCATGGATCACCAAAGTGACCTCTTTATGTTTCTTGAAAACCTCATCAAAGGCACCTGGGACGGCAATGTCGCTTACGATTTCGTATGATAGGTTGGCGTGGGGATACTTCTCCTTGAATTGACGAACGATCTTGTCTCCTTTGGCTTGTGTTCTCACGGTTCCAATGACATCGTAGCTTTTTTGTAAAAGCTCGTCAATGACGTGAAGGGCGATGAAGCCGGATGCTCCGGTGAGTAGGACGGTGGACATTATGTATGATTGTTTGAAATAGTGTCTTTTGTCGACGTAATGGAGAAATGGATGGCGAGAGTGGACAGTTGGATCTCTTTATATACCTCAATGCATTGGAACTTTAACAGTGGCTGATGCTGTCCATTATTAATCGCCAATTTGGGGTGTGGCTCTTCAAGTACCACCCTTCTTCCCCAATCTCAAAAGGGACACCGATCTGGACGGATCAAGCAGATCGTCAGGGGTGTGTGTTGTGTGTTCATTGTATACCAACTGATATAACATGTCTCATCCGTTGGGTGTAGATAATCTGTGGACCTCAATTCTACTCTGATGGGGAAACGTAACTCCATAGGGCGAGAAGACACCCCGCCACACTTGCCATCTACATCTGAGTTAACTTATCTTGCATAAACTAAGAATCTACTTTTGTTGTTCTCTAGCTTGATAAGCCAAGAATTGTCCAATGGTCTTCTTAACCGTCTCCTCGAATGGAGTTGGTTCCAACCCTGTCAATTCCCAGGTCTTGGAGACATCGTAGTACATCTGGACTTTCTTCAACTCTTCCTCGGCACCTTCTGGTCTTCCCTTGCCCACAAACGCACCAACCGGTGGGAAGTTCTTATGAATGATGTTCAAAACCTGTTGGCCATTATATGAAGCGTTGAAAGGTAACAATCTCTTCCCAGTGACTTCTTCCTTCTCCAACGCAATGACGTGCATCTTGGCCACATCATCCACATCGGATGAAACATTGGACTCAGCGACAAACTCAGTGGAGTCCACTGGTGTGAGGAGGTACTTCACGAGAAGCATAGGACTGGAACGTTTGTCCTTACTGACATCCTCATCAAACAGCTCAGGACCGAACACGAACGCTGGGTTGACAGTGGTCAATCCATATGATCTCTTGGCCTCGTTGTAGTGGTCCCATGCCCATTTTTCAGCGAGTTTCTTGGAGGCAATGTATCCAGTGAAGGCATCACTGACGTGTTCCCATTGGATAGGGTTCCAGGACTCCTCGGTGTGGACGTAAGAAGGATCACCATTCTTGGTGATGTTAATCACACCGGCCAATGAAGCGGTCAACACAACTTTCTTAACCTGTGGAGCGTATTTTTCAATAGCCTCAAATGCATTCTTTGTGCCTTGCACGGCTGGCTTTAGGATTTCCTCCTCAAAGTTGGTTTGACTACCAGGGATTGGGGAAGCGGCGTGGATGACGTGGGTGATCTCCTTATGGGTCTTGAAGATCTCATCAAAGGCACCTGGGACACCGACATCTGGGACGTATTCGAAAGAGAGCTTGCCTGATGGATGGATGGTTTGGAATTGTTTGAGGATCTTGTCCGCCTTGGATTGGTTTCTAACGGTTCCAATCACGGTGTAACCTCCCTTCAAAAGCTCATCGAGGATGTGGAGGGCGATGAACCCCGAGGCTCCGGTGAGTAAAACAGTAGGGGACATTATGTTTGATGATATATTGTGTCTGAATGTGGATGTGAGTGTTGGATATGAACGGGTGGCAAATTTGTTACAGCGGCAGGGCGGGGTTTTTATATATGCCATGAGTTTCAGCCCTCGCTCGTGCATGGCCGGATAGGAGGCTTACTACTCAACAAATTAGTCACCACTCACAACAATTGAAATCTGTTCAACGCTGGTGAGAGAATCAATTCAACATAGCCAGTCCACTGCTACTCGCTTACCCTTTTCAACAGACTCGAGCCTGATCTCCTTGTGAGGCAGCTCCGGGTTAATTCGTCGGACGGGCTTTTCCCGACACCATGTTACTTTATACAAGGGTAATATTGCAAGAAATGGTCCATTTATAACCACTATAGAGTGTACGCAATACACACGGAACACCTTCTATCACACTTGGAATTGAAGAAATCATAGATGTTGAGCCGATTTCTTCTTATAATCCAAAATCTGATTGACCGAGTCCCTGACGGTAATCTCCAATGGAGTCCAACTCAACCCCGTAGCCTCCTGGGTCTTTGTCGTATCGCAGAACGTGTGATTCTCCGCAAGGATCTCCTCTGCACCTTCTGGCTTACCCCTTCCAACGACCCCATCTGTGGCTGGAACGGTCTTGTGGATGATGTTCAATAGTGTCTGACCGGTGAATGCACCATTGACGGGGAATAATCTCAATCCGGCAAGTTTATCATTCTCCAATGGCAGGACGTGAAGTTTTGCAACGTCACGGACGTCACAAGCTATTCCCGCCGGGGATGCCTTGTATTCGGTGTCGTCTGGCTTGATGCTGAGTAAACCATTAACGACCTCCGCAGAGGTGTTCAATTTTGGATTGACCAAGACATCGTCAAACTTCTGTGGTCCAAGGACGTATGGTGGGTTCACGGTGGTGAGCGTAAAGTTCGGTTTCTCCTTCTCAACGAAATCCCTGGCCAACACTTCAGCAAGTTTCTTTGAGGCAGTGTAACCCATGTATTGATCTTTGACATCTTCCCATTGGATAGGATTCCATGTATCCTCGGTATGGATGAAACTCTTGTCCCCCGCCTTGTTTCTATTGACAATGGCAGCGAAAGACGAAGTGACAACGACATGCTTGACCTGTGGAGCGAAATTCTTAACAGCCTCTAACGCGTGCTTTGTTCCCTTGGTAGCCGGGGTGAGATAAGCATCCTCCAAGGACTTGTTCAAACCAAATGAGAATGGTGAAGCAGTATGCAACACCTCGGTGATCTGTGGGTTCTTTTGGAAGACGTGGTTGAAAGCACCTTCGGCGCCGATATCCTCCACAATCTCGAAACTTAACTCGCCAGCAGGGAAAAGCTCTTTGAATTGGGATGTGATCTTATCAGCTTTGGCTTGGGAACGAACAGTACCAATGACGGTGTATCCCTTGGCGAGGAGTTCTCCAAGGATGTGGAGGGCGATATATCCGGATGCTCCGGTGACGAGGACAGTTGGTTTGGACATTGATGGTTTGTGATGAGAAGTGGTTGCTGTCGACAAACAGGGGGGAGACAACAGACACTTATATAGGAGAGTGGAGAGGAGAGGGATCTTTCGGGAAGTCCACACCGAGGCCCATGCTCGCTAAGAGATCCCGTTTAGGACCCCCGCCTCTGGGCTTTCTGGGCATCTTTTAGCCAGTCTTGGTGGGAACAATCACCACTTCTATCGATATAAAGACCGATAAGATCTCCTATTGTGTCACTCTTTCCCCGGCCAGAGTCAAACAATCCTCTCCGCCCGGAACAGCAGTCGCTGGACGGGTGTGGGTCGAAATTACACCAATTTTTTAAAATTTTATGTGTCACTTTTGTGCCGTGCATGTTTCTTCCAACCGCCCAGCGTCGACCGTTGGAAGGTAAATAATAACATCTGAGGGGTAACAAAATGATAATATTCACTTCATGGGGTTCGTTTGAATGCTATGGGCTTGGAATGACCAACATGGAAGGGTTCCAGGATGAGTATGATTGAAATTGGCGGGCAGTGTGAGGTTTTCATAACGCGGGCTTGTTTTCATACACGGCATCATGTGTCACAATGTCCGCTGGAAGCGGTTAACGGGTCAGAAAACACCAAGCATTGGAATTTCAACGGACATCTCCAGAGTCTGGGTATCCGGAGTATAAAACACTTGCATGGCCCACTATGACAACACTGTTCGTTCATTGAACAAGATCAGGAAAAAAAAATGTCGACCTTACACACAGTTAACATATTGATATAATGTCCACGAGTCTCGACGACGTTGAGAAGTTTTCATTGAAGACCACATCTTCGAATGATTCCCACTATAATGATGTTGATGAGACACATTCGAGATATTTCAGATGGATCAACACTATCAGTCGGAAACTGAACGCTGAGACAAATGGTATTGATCGGATCCCTGAAGATGAAAGAAACCCAAACGAGACCATTTTTTCATCAGCTACGATGTGGTTCTCTGCTAATCTTGTCATTGCCTCCTTCTCGTTGGGTATGTTGGGGCAAGCCATTTGGGGCCTTTCATTCTGGGAATCAGTGTTTGTCATCATTGGATTCAACAGTTTTGGTGTGTTGCCAGTTGCATTCTTTTCCTGTTTCGGTCCTGAGTTTGGTTTGAGACAGATGGTGTTGACGCGTTATTTGACTGGTATGCTCGCTGCTAGAATCTTTTCCTTGATCACTGCTATTGCTTGTATCGGATGGGGATCTGTCGGTATTATGGTTTCCGCACAGTTGTTGAACATGATTAATAGACCACATGGTTTGCCACCATGGGCTGGTTGTTTGATTTTGGTTTTTGCCAGTATAATTGTCTCCATGTTTGGATACAAGGTTGTGCACGCATATGAGAAAGTGGCATGGATTCCAAACTTGGCTGTGTTCTTTGTGATCATTGCAAGATTATCCAAGACTGGCAACTTCCACGGTGGTGAGTTCACCAGTGGTGAGGCTACAGCTGCTGGTGTTTTGTCATTCGGTGGTGCCTTGTTCGGTTTTGCTACCGGTTGGACCACATACGCTGCTGATTATACCGTGTTTGTTAGAAAGGATTACTCCAAGGTCAAGATCTTTTTCGGTTTGAGTATCGGTTTGTTCATCCCAGCTGTGTTCACCCAGATCCTTGGTGCTGCTGCTTACTCCGGTACACTGGTCGATGAGACATGGAACGAATATTATCAAGAACATCAAGCTGGTGGATTGATCTTCTGTATCCTCTCCGTCAACTCTCTTGGTAACTTTGGACAATTCTGCTCAGTCATCTTGGCCATGTCTACGATTGCTAACAACGTTCCAAACATGTACACCATCGCTTTATGTACACAAGCATTCTGGTCACCGTTGGCTAAAGTCCCAAGAATTGTGTGGACTCTCGTTGCTAACTTCCTTACTTTGGCTATCTCCATCCCAGCTTATTATAGTTTTGAGGAAGTGATGGACAATTTCATGAACTTGATTGCCTATTACTTAGCCATCTATGAGGCAATTGCATTATCTGAGCACTTCATCTGGAGAAAGGGGAAATTTTCAAACTATGACATTGAGATCTGGAACGACAAATCCAAACTCCCAATCGGTATTGCTGGTACCATTGCATTCTGTTTCGGTGTGTTTGGATGTGTGATGGGTATGGATCAAGTATGGTACACTGGACCAATTGGTAAGCTCATAAACCAAGACTCACCATTCGGTGGTGCTGATATTGGATTCGAACTCTCTGGTGCTTTCGCATTCATCGTTTATAACCTTGTTAGACCGTTGGAATTGAAATATTATGGTCGTTAAGATCTAGACGTTTTTGGTTCATGTATATATATTCCATTTAGTTGATTTGTCTTTTTTTGCATTATTAGACGTGTTTGCAGTCTTTCATTTGATTAACTGGATAGTAGCCGAGACTTCAGACCCGAGATCAATATTCTTACAACCTACAACGAAATTGGTACTATGATAGGTGCCTTCGATGAAGTTTTCAAAACTCTATCCATAAGCAATTCCCAGAAACAGCAACTACCGTTGATAAGGGTGATTCAGAGGGTGCAAGGGAGAAACTGGACG
>JAJMBA010000110.1:0-10690 GCA_030565205.1 Williopsis galapagoensis
TGTAATCACAGTGTCTAATTGTAAAACGCATTCGCGGTTTATAGGCCAAAAAAAATGTTAATATTTGTCTGGTGGCAGTGCGGCGACACCCCAATATCGTCACGTGTATCCAGACATTTTATTTCAGCTTTGAATGGAATTGTTTTAGCTTTTTAAGCATGGATTATTATTCCGAATGTATGAAAGTATATTATTCCTTTCCCATCATTGCCCAAGTTAGCATTACAGATTTTTTGTCTTGTTATTAGAGTTAAATAAGCAATTTTTGGGTAATTATTGAATTTTAATTATTTTGCTTGAATTAATCTAGAATGTTTTGCACTAAATATTTCCATGAAAACTATGTTGGAAGTATGAAAAAGTATATAGATTAGCTGATCATCATTGAATACCCCACAAGATCCTTGAATATTGCCAATTTTCATTGTATCTACTGACTGTTGTCCAGAATTCAGAGCATCAGCCGAGTCAGGCGTCAGAACAATAAGATTCGAAATTCGGAACAACCCACTCTGCATACATATCTCAAGAATTGTTAATTCTGTTGTAGGTTTGAAGAAATCAGTACAATCAAGTCAAGACGCTTTGTCCAAGAATCCAGTTCGGTGACGTATTATCGGAGAGCGGGGAGCTGGAGTACGTCGACGATGGGCGTTTCGGGAAAAGGGAAAACGGGACAAATGTTGGATGGAGAGATGATACGGAGAAACTCTAGAAAATGGGAGAACAATAGGGGGCTTTTGCAAGCTGGAGGATCGAGAATATACTGGCACTTAACTTGACTTCTGATTCTGAAGTGATAATGACAACCTCACAAATCCTGGCAGAACAGCTTCTAGCACAGTAGAGTGTGCTCAATAGGAGTTGTTCCGTGATACCCAACTTTCTCCGAGGCAGCCACGGTCAAGCTGAGCCAACAAAGAATGTCGAATCACCTTATGGCAAAAATATGGGGGGTAAAAATCCGGAAAAAACACTTCCGGATAAGAAAGTATCGAAAGATCAGGCGGAGCGGAAAAACATCCCATGCACGGCCTCGTCAACAAATCGTTGGACAAAACCGGGGCTTCGAATAACGAGAGGGTTGTTGAAGTGGCAGCTTGTGAGCTTGTTTACTGGAGTATAATGTAGTGCTTGTTATTCAGGCTCCACTTTTTCGTTGGTGTTCAACAAGAAACAAACACCCGCTACAGCCTTACAATAGCATTTCGGTGTCTCGAGTTTATCCGGACAAGAGAGAGAGAGAGTTCTTCCGTGATCAATAATGAACAGATCTTTGATTTTTCAGTCTCTCCACCCGCAAAAAATGGACTCATGTGCATCGATTCTTGCCTCTTTTCGGGATAGAAGGGAGAGGCTGATCCAATTATCATGAGGTTATGTGTATCTTGTGATGTAATATTCTCGATTCTCGGTCCTGGATCCTCCACAGAGCGGGGGTGGGGGATAGACAAGTATGGGGTATTGAACGCTCTCTTGAAGATCAGGTATATCACTTTCAGTATTTTTCTAGAAGACAAGACAAGACTGGGTAAAGATGTATGGGAGTCTGACCCCCATAGGTTCTCAGTGGGTAGTCTGGAGATGACTCTTGCGGATGCAGGATGCCATGTATGTATTTTAGGCTCTGGGAGAGAGATTTGAAACGTAAAACACAGGACGGGGGACAGAGGTGTACCCCAATCTCCCCACGCCTTCTCCTTACGCATCTCCAGATTTCCTGTCCGTTCAGTTAATCCGGCCCCGTCCTAAAAAGCGCCAGCTCGCAACTCTGTGTCCCGGCCGAGAACCACCCACCGAGTATAAAAACCACCACCCCCATCCCCTTACCACTCGCTGGTGCAGGCTCTCTTATAGTACAACACCAACAAACACACATAATTATGACTACCAGAGAAGTACGTATCACACACATATGGTCGCCAATCATCTAGTAAACCCTTCGCCTTCGGTCCGGTTTGGTTACTCCCTGATTTGAAAACGTCGTCCACTGGAAATTTCAAATGATTCAATCGTGATACTAACAACACATCAACAGCAATTACTTAAAGACGTTTCCCCAGAGATTGTCTCCGAGATTGAATACCTTGAGAGTATTCTCACAGTTTCCGGCGACAAATTGAAAGAGATCACCGAACACTTCATCAGTGAGTTGAAGAAGGGTCTTTCCAAGCAAGGTGGTAACATTCCAATGATTCCAGGTTGGGTTCTTGAGTTCCCAACTGGTCAAGAGACTGGTGATTACTTGGCCATTGATTTGGGTGGAACAAACTTGAGAGTTGTCGTTGTCCACTTGTTGGGTAATTCCAAATTCGAGACTTCCCAAGTTAAATACTCCCTTCCAGAAAACATTAGAACCGCAAAGTCTGAGGACTTGTGGGAATTCATCGCTACTTCATTGAGGAAGTTCGTTGATAAGCAATATCCAAACGGTGTCACCGAGCCATTGCCATTGGGTTTCACTTTCTCATACCCAGCTTCCCAAGATGCCATCAACGAGGGTATCTTGCAAAGATGGACCAAGGGTTACGATATCGAAGGTGTGGAAGGTAAGGATGTCGTTCCAATGTTACAAAAGGCGTTGGAAGAGCACAAGGTTCCAATTGAGGTTGTTGCCTTGATCAACGATACCACTGGTACTTTGGTTGCTTCTGCCTACACTGACCCAGATACCAAGATGGGTTTGATCTTCGGTACCGGTTGTAACGGTGCTTACTACGAGACTGCCAACGGTGTTGAAAAGCTCGAAGGTAGATATGCTGATGATGTTGAAGGTGAAGGTCTCATGGCTATCAACTGTGAGTATGGTGCTTTCGATAACGAACATGCCGTTCTTCCAAGAACCAAGTACGATATCCAAATTGATGCCGAGTCTCCAAGACCAGGTCAACAATCTTTCGAGAAGATGATTTCCGGTTACTACTTGGGTGAATTGATCCGTTTGATTCTTTTGGATCTCCATGACTCCAAGAAAAACATCTTCCAAGGTCAAGATCTCACCAAATTGAGAACTCCATTCATTTTCGACACTTCTATCCCAGCCACCGCTGAGGAGGATAACACTGAAGAGTTTGAGGACATTGCCAAGTCTTTCAAGGAGACTGCTGGTATCACCACAACTTTGGAAGAGCGTAAGTTGATCCGTCGTTTGGCAGAAATCGTCGGTACCAGATCTTCAAGATTATCCGTCTGTGGTATTGCCGCCATCTGTAAGAAGAGAGGTTACAAGAGTGGTAACTGTGCTGCTGATGGTTCCGTTTTCAACAGATACCCAGGTTTCAAAGAGCGTGCCGCTGAAGGTTTGAGAGATATCTTTGACTGGACCGTTGAGCCAAAGGATTACCCAATCAAGCTCACTGCTGCTGAGGATGGTTCAGGTGCTGGTGCCGCCATCATTGCTGCTTTGACCCAAAAACGTATGGCTAATGGTCTTTCTGTCGGTGTTAAGAAATAAAGAAACATTGCATGTTAACGAACTAACGATTTTATTTTAGTGTTTTTACCTTTTCGTTCTTATAAATTTATTACATCTGTTTTTTGTAACTTTGATTATTATTATTTAAACTTTGATACATTAATATGAATTTATATAAAGACCTCATTCAATAGTAGTAACACACAATTAAAGGTTCAGTGATCATATAACTCAACACCAATCTTAACCTTTTCTGAACTTCCTCTTGATAATTTACGAATCTTCTTTTGTAAAGTCAAAATTCTTCCACGAACAGAGGCACTTGTCTTAATATCATTGTTTGACATTTGTACAATGACATCAAAGTTTCTCTTTTCATCCTCGTTCTTAACTTCCATATCACCATTGATTATATTGAAGTTGAAGACACCATCTCTGATATTACCACCAGGGTGAACACCACAGATAACGTACATGATTGTTCCACAATATTTAGTCCACCATACAATACGTTCCATTTCAACTTTACTTCCATCACGTTTAACGAGATCACAAAGGGCAGTTTTGAAATTCTCCTCAGCTTCCGGAATATCTCCTCCCCAACGGTCACAAAGTGCAATACCAATCAATGCCCTTGTTCTATGAGAGAGACCATGGGAACCGGCAATGATACCGGAAGTTGCAACGTGAAGAGCAGCAGTTGGTTGAAGTTCCTTTGGATAAGATGCATGAACAAAAGCCAAATTACAAAGAGCTGGTGCTATTCTTTCTCTAACTTCTGCAGGGACATACTTCTCTGGTAGTGCAGTTCTCAACAACTCAAGATATTTGTCTGCTAATAATGGAGCATAAGGTCTTGAAGCAATAATGAGTGGATCTTGCGCACGGATCTCACGTGGGAGCATTGAGTATAGACATCCTTCTCTAACACCACCTTCTGAGAAATGAACAGTTTTGATCTTTGGTAATGAGTCACAAGCAGCCGAAACGAGAAGACCAACAGCTGGGAGTTGGGATCTTCTACGATCACTCACTCTGAATATCTCCTTCTTTGGTAAAGAATCCTTGAGGAATAAGAAGTTGGAAATGTTGATGAAATCGCTGAAGGAACATGAAAATCCATTGATGATGGTTGGGATGGGGTATTCTTTGATATCGGAGAGTAAGGCATAACCTAAACCTCTCAAACCACCACCACATGTGTATAGATCAAAACCACCATTTCTTTCAGCTTCATCCAATAGTTGTTGTGGTACTTCAATGGTTTTGAATGCCTCTTTATACGCATTTTGAATCTCGAAATAAACATCCTTCTTATCTTCTGTTTGTAATCTTTTAGTCAATGCAGCAGCTCCATATGGTAAAGAAACAGGGTGTGAACTTAATTTAATCTCTCCATTGACACATTGGATCCATGAGATTTGAGTTGAACCACCTCCAAGATCCATAAAGAGTCCAGAAAGTGAACTGAAAGAACATGCAACACCATAAGATCCAACTCTTCCTTCATCCTCCTTATTCAACAATTCAACCTCCCATCCAGTGGAGTCATAGATTGCATCTCTAAACTCTTGAGAGTTCTTAGCCTCTCTAGTGGCTTCAGTGGCAACGATACGTACCCCTGATTCAGGGACACCGAAATCTTCGCAGATCAATTTAAATCTCTTCATGGCTGCACAAACCTCTTGGATAACATTTTTCGGTATTGGTCTCTTCTCCGTTGAGTTCTCAGCGTATTGGACATCAAATAGTGAGATTCCAACACGATCTTTGAAGACACATGGCATGATTCTTGCATGGTGTGAAGCTTTGGAGGAGATACTGAATCTGATACCATTGGAACCAATGTCAACGATTCCGACAAGGGCTCTTCCCACCACTTCAGCCTCGTCCTCTGCGTCAATGACGGCAAGAGAGGACATCACTGGGGATGTAGGTTCGCTGTAGAGAGGATCCATCGTTCCTTTTCCGTGGTTGTGGGGCGTGGGTGTGGAGATATGGCCCTTGTGGTGGTTTGTGTTTGTGTTTGGTGTTTGTTTGTGTTGAAGATTTCGTTTTCCGACGGCTCCACAAGCCACGACCTTCAGCAAGAACAAAGGCCAGGGATAACTTAGAACAGTGTGGAACGATGGCTGAAATATTCAATGAAATCCCCTCTGCTAGTGCATTGGAGGATGTGGTGGAAACTGCCGAGGTGTTTGCCAAAGAAGCCTTTGGATCAAACGATTTATCCAACATAACCCAATCGGAGGCGGAGAGTCAAATAACAGAGTCCACCTTTGTTGAATCGAAGGAAGAACAGGAAGAAGGTGAACAAGACGATGAAGAAGAGTCTGATGAGATATTTCAAGACTTGAGAGATACAAGAGCCGTCGCAGTAACGCCACAAGGTTGGAAGTTGGGAACGCTTCTTGCTTCGGTTTCAATAAACTTATTCCTCCCTTTCATCAACGGACTCATGCTGGGATTTGGTGAGCTTATAGCCCATGAGATTGGGTTCCATTACCAATGGTTTGGTGCTAAAGTGAGTACCCTACATTATTTTCCCACATGAATTTGATACTAACTTTTCCGCTATTAGATATATCGCCCAACAACATCACGGAGACAGACTCAACAACAACAGGGAAAGAGTAAGCTATTATGAGTGTGAACACTGATATAGTTCTGAATACGAACGATGAAGACGATACATATATGAGAGACTTATGAAGGTTGTACTGAATATACATGTAGGAGTTTCCAAGGACACAATTGCCACTTCGTTAATCCCCCACAAATCAATGAATATTGTCCTTCAGTCAGACGATCATTGCAAAATGTCTTCGCTCTGGATTGAACACACTTCTAGTTGACACCCAACGAGGTAATATAACCAGCAGCAACGTGGTGTTAGGGAAGACCGAGTAGGTTGAAGTTGTACCATTAGATGAGTCTCATTCCCCATAGAGCTGAGATGATGTGAACACTTCACCATCTGGTTTCCACAATTTGAACAGCTCATGAAGTTCTTTCATCCATGTATTAACGTCCCTTATCACAAAAGAGAACATAGTCTTTAATCATACCAATAGGGAATCGTTTCTTCTGTCCACAGAGGCATTGGATCTGTAAAGTTTCAGATTTCTTTCCCTCATCCTCCAAAGTGTAGGTTGAACACTTACCAGCAACTTGAATCCGATCACACTTCTTACAGAGACTTCTCTTGACATGGGGATGAACTTTCAAAACACTTCTCTTTGTGACTAGATCCATAGACCTTACAAGCATTCGTGATAGTGCTTCGTTTGGAGAGGCATGTGCAGCTTGGTAGAGGTAGGATGCACGGGAAAAGCCGTCTCTGTTGGGCACTGTTTGCTGCTTGCCCTTTTTGTTTTGTTTAGGAGTCTTTGGGGCCTTTGGGGCCTTTGGGGCCGTGGAGGACATGGTAATGGTGGGTGGTGAGGATGCCCTCTGTAGCCTTCCCATGCCCTTCGTCTTCGTCTTTCAAATTTGTTCGCGAAACAAAATCGAAATCGGCGCAGAAAGACAAAGCTCACCACAGACACAGACACACTCACACTCACACTGACCCCAATTGCAACACCCTCGCACACCGTACACACACAATGAGTGGCTACGACAGTGCTTTATCCATCTTCAGGTACGTCTGTCCCTTCTCCGCGCGGGAGCCGCCCTGCTGATATCGTTTAACGAGTATCGCCTCCCTATCTCGTCTTTTGCCACCAATACTAACAACTCAACCACAGTCCTGATGGTCATGTTTTCCGTATGTTTCCACTTATGAGATAACTGTGTCTGCTCATGATGACGCTTGAGTGTACTGGTCTCGCTTTGATGTGATCTGCCACTCATGTGTCAATTCAATTCCATGTTTTTCCCACGTTCATTACTAACAATCCTATCAATAGAGGTTGAATACGCTTCCGAAGCCGTCAAGAGAGGTACATCTGCCATTGGTGTGAAAGGTAAAGACGTTGTCGTCCTCGCGTGCGAGAGACGTAGTACGTTGAAGCTTCAAGACCCACGTATCACCCCAAGTAAGATCAACAAGGTTGACACACATGTGTATTTAGCATTTGCAGGTTTGAATGCTGACGCCAGAGTTCTTGTGGACATGGCTAGATTGGAGGCCCAATCCCATAGATTGACATTAGAAGACCCGGTTTCAGTTGAATATCTTACAAGACACGTTGCTGGTATCCAACAAAGATATACACAATCTGGTGGTGTAAGACCATTTGGTATTGCCACTCTGATCGCCGGTTTTGATAACAACGACACGGTACCAAGATTATACCAAACTGAACCTTCTGGTATCTATTCTGCATGGAAGGCTAGTGCGATTGGAAGAAGCAGTAAAACTGTACGTGAATTCCTTGAGAAGAATTACAAAGAAGATTTATCCAAAGAGGAGACTATTTTATTGGCTATCAAAAGTTTACTTGAAGTTGTTCAATCAGGTGCTAAGAATATTGAAGTTTCAATCTTGGAACCAGGTAAAGTTTCAACTTTGAGTAATGAGGAGATTGTCGCTGCTGTTACACAAATAGAAGCTGAAAAAGCCGAACAAGCAGAGAAAAAGAAACCAGCAACATCTTCTTCTTAAAGTTGTTAACTAGGAGAAATATATGATCCATTATTGTGTTATGCCATCTTTTGAATTGTAGACTCATTGTTGTTTTTCGGTGTGGTTTAACGTTATGATTGATAGACCACTAAATCGAGCCTTACACGCATAAGGGGATACCACTCGGGGAGACTTTTCCAGTGAATTGATACAATCATTAAGTCGTCGTTGGCAATTATAGACTTCAAGTGTACTGTTTCTTTACATCAGCTCTAACTAGATTGTCATATCTATGGTTTCACGTAATCACGAGAAAATGTGGGAAAGGCGATAAGAGTGGGAAACTTTTATTCTTTGCCACTAGCACCACCACCACCAACTACATGCCCCCAACTAACACTTCAACAACTGATGACATCGGTTCACTGAAGCCTGGTATACATCTCCTTTGCTCAGCGGATTAGATTGTCACCCTGATAGAGTCAGAGAAACGCTTCCATCGAGAAATGTTGTCACGATCAAAGAGTTGAAAAAAGCACAGGTTTGAGGGGGGAATTCACTGAGGATGGTGTCTATTGGGTTTACCTTACCTGATGTTGGCATCCCAAGATTATAACTCCTATCGCTGCTACACCATATTACCAAATCAATTCCACTACAATCGTGATGGTTGTGTTAAGTGTTGGCGGTTGAAGAGCTGCGAAACATGGCTCGAGGGCTAGCTGGTTTTGATCATCGTGCCTTGACTACGCTTTTATGGAGTTAATTTATACAAATCAAACAATTCCTTTGTAGCATGGCATGGACTACAAGATTTTGATCACTGAATAGGTTAATGTTGATTTTGATCCCTGAAGTTGAAATTCATGAGATGACACTATCAAATGTGGGGTTGGAGGCATGATTTTAAGTCTCTTTCAAGATATGCTGGAGAATCATAGTGAAGCTACACAACGAATGTCTACTGATCAGATGGTGTATTGGGTGATATTTCTTGAATGAACTTGTCCGAGGCCCACTGAAAGAACCGATGGAACATATCTTTATACAATACACCAAGTCATGAATTTCCACACCAAGAAACACTATGAACTGGAGGTGATATACAGTTACCGGCTACAGCTAGTGAAACTTCTCATCATTAAAGCAGTTGCTTCAGAGCAAACCCTTCAAACGGATATTCACTATCTGGCGGATACCAGATCAGAGTGAAACTAATCAGAGTGAAACGAAGTGATTCAATTATCACATTAGAAGATACAACTCATATGTAACACCTTTACAATCATACATTCGTGATACCATTCATGACACCATACATAGTTCCAGAGACTTTTTAAGGAAGACAATCTTGATCTCATGAACTTCATCAGGAAAACCATTAATATTTTATACCAACTTTATACTACCACAAGTCATCCAAACCCGGGGAAACACTAGGTTCCAACACGTACAAAGCAAAATACAGATTCAATTATATACAAACCTGCTCTGTCGTGAATCACTGCCCAATAGCAAGCCCCTCACTGAAGAGAAGCTTTAAACCAAATTTCACTCTAAAGACTGTGCTAAATCACTAATTTCCATATATGGACCGCTGGAGCATAATTCATTTATTCAACATTTTGCCAATGCTGAACAGTCTCGCTATACTCTTCATAATTGTATTTTTTTTCAAAGACAAACCAGCATATATCGCATTTTCAAAACAAAACCCTTAACACCAGTACACCACATACACATCAAAACGAACCACATTCTGATAAGGGATCAGACCTTGCACCACATAACAGTATCACACAGCAAATTGAGCGCTAATGATGATCATGATAGTCTATCATTATACCTGCATTCTTACTCTTTTAATACTCCTTAGATATGTGAAGGGGAAGTAAATTCTTAGCCCAGAATATTTCTACCTCTCGTGCGTGACACTTGCTACCTGCTACTATCATAGTAACGCTTAAAAAATCTTGAAATTGTTGTGATTTTGCTGTGGTTGGTCCAAAGAAGGTAGCTTTGTTTTGGTCACACGTTATAGGTTTGTCACACATGGAAGTTTTGTTTCAGATGGTGATCTTCTGGTCAGTCTGTCTAGTAATAACGCAAAGTTGAGAACGGATACCAGAAGAATCATATATATGTTAGTCTTAGAATAAATACTCAAGAATCTTAGCTACTCAGTAAGGACTTGAATACCTGTGCTAGACTCAAGATTTTCTTGTAATTTACTCAATCTTTCATAGACATTATAATCGATGTTCTATTATAAATTGGGTGGGGCCAGAAAGCCATAGGAACATTACCAGAGGCTAACATCATTCTGGCTCTTTCTTGCAAGGTCGGATGGAACCATTCAACTTTACCATTCTGATAAAAATGGTGCGGGACAATCAATTGATGATGAATAGCCTTCCCTGTGAAGTAATCATGGAGTTTCTAATTAAAAAGCTCACCACCATGATCAGTTCTCATAGCACCACAAACATAATCCTTCCCTTTGGCTTTGAACTGCCTTTCCCCATAAGTAATAAAATCAATGATAGAATCTGACGCTTGGTCTTTACTTGTAATTGACATCTACATAACTGGAGAAACTATCAACCAACGTAACAAACTAACGCTCATTACGCATTCCCTTAATGTCTACAATTCTAAGTGAAAGATTGAGTAAATTACAAGAGGTTATGACCCACATGTCGTAT